>BMAO01010685.1:0-147666 GCA_019973975.1 Trichonephila clavata
TTTATCCCTCTTTCAGGAATCCTGTCTAAGAGTCATGATGTTTCAGTAGTTAAGAAATCTAAATTAATTATACGTGAATAATTCAGATTTATTTTCCACACATTTATCTGGAGCAGAAATGAATTTTCTGAACTATATTCACTAACTTACGCACTATCAACAATTTTTGTAAATCTTTATTTTTTCGAAAAACTATTAATAAAAAAAAAAGAGAAAAGCAATGAGAAATGTGAAACAAAATACCATACTGCAAGTATATATTCACTTCCAAATTATATCTCTTAACTATTATATCGAAAAAACTTTGTATGAGTTAATCTTTGTGTATAATAAATTAGCTGTGAATAAATTTAATGGAGGAAAATTCAAAGTATTGATTTTGTAAGAAACAAAAATTTTAACTAAAGTTGTTTATTTCTAAAAATATGAGAGATTATCTCCTTTAATAATTAAGATAATGATAAAGATAAAACAAATAATACATTTAGAATAGTAAGAGATATAAAATTTCTAGATTAGATCCAGTCTTACTATATGTTGACTAGAAATTCTTACTGATTATACTAAAATATGAGCTGGCAACCCCCTTTCCTAACTGCCACACCACATCATCGGGAAGACATTGAGCCTCTACGGATTCAATGTACATCGGCCTGCTCTGCAATGGTGGGTCCCTTGTGGCACCAGGACTCGAACCCGAGACATTCCAGCCTCGAGTTCGTGACCATAACTACAAGGTTACCGCAATCACTATAAGGAATTAACCAAAAGTATTTAATTTTTAAAAATCAAAATTTAAAAACATACGTAAAAAACTCAGACGATGTAGAATTTCCAAACATTTAATTAAACATAGTATTTTGTATGTAGAAGCATAAAATAAACAGTAAAATAAATAAATAAAACTGAAGCATTAAAAAAACTTTATACAAAGTTTGTTAACATATTTTTGTAATAATTATGTTTCGCATAAAAAAAGTGTTTGATGACTTAATAAACGAGTTTTAAATATTTTTTAGCAAGATACTCGAATGAATAATTTCATCAAGAAACTCTGCAAAATAAAACATAGGATTTAGCAACAAAAATAAAAGGTCAAATTTAAAGATGAACACAAAGAATTTTTTTTTCTTTGAATACGCAAAGAAATTTAGGAGTCTTCAAATAATATAAATTTGATTATTATAAGTTTAGAAAGAAAATGTCCTCTTATAAATTTAAAGTATCACTTCTAAATTTCTTTAAATAATTAAGCATTATATCCTCGTAGAATTTAGATATTTAATGCAAAGAACCAATTCTTGAATTACATTTACACGATTAATTGCTTTCAAGTGCTAAAAAATAGTTCAGCTGATCGAATCAATTAGACGGCAATGAATGTATTGATTATTAATTAAACGAATACGAAAAAATCAAAAGTTAATTTATTGTTTTCGTTGCATATAAAAAATATTCAACAAAAAAGTTTCTGTTTTTTGTGACCTGTGAATTTTTTTTTTTCGCAAAAGATTTGTTTCTATATAGTTGACTGAATAATATTAAACATTGGAATTTGTGTGTAATAATCTACAAGATAATGTTTTATATTAATGATTTCTGTACAACATACTCTATATTAATTTATAATATAGAAGTGTATCTGTTCTTCAATGTTTGAGTTTATTGTAGTATAATATTTAAATTATACAAGAGTAATTTTTTTCGAAGTGTCCCCCCCCCCCTGAATTATTAGTTTCTATACATATAATCTACTTTTTCAAAATAATAATATTACAATAGAAAAATTAAGTGACTGGTTCAGAATCACACACATATGTTTTAATTTGGATAGGTAATGGATCTCGTAATTATAAAAATATGAATTCCGTTTCAGTGATAAGGATGAAACCATAGTTCGCGCGCGTTCTCTTTCTTAACTTCGTGATTAGCGTTAGGAATTTAAAGATCATTTAACTCGATAATATGGCTTGATTGGAAGCCCACTAGTCGTATTCACGACCAGTAAATTCTTCCATAACTAAAATAGCAATTCTGTTGCAAACAAATGAATTTTAAAATCACATTGGATGGACAATTTTTATTCCCTAAGACGATAATCTATATGCGTTATATTCCTATATAGTTTAGTAATCAATAAAGTCTTTCTTCAAAGAGAGAATAGGAGAGAAGACAATCGTCCACATTCCCCATGATTGAGTGTTTTATAACTGTTGAAATCCCATTGGCTAATTCCTAAAAGGAATGGTGTAATTACTTGATAACCAATAAGGACCTAAAGAACCGATTCTTAAAGACGGAATAACTTTCTCTTTTCATTTTCTTTGAGATTCTCAACCTTATATTTCATTTGCAAAAAATCTTGTTTTCTCGTCTTGTAGCAGATAAAACAAGTATTTGAAGCTGACGAGCATATTTATACATTACAAGGTAAGTAAAACTGCCTAATGAAAAGTGTTTAAATATATTTGATATATATTTAGAATACAGTTGCATTTTTTATTGTTTTTAAAGTTAATTATCTAATCTGATTTTGATAGACATTTTTAAAAAAATTTTTAAGTAAAACATACTGTATCTTTCCTTAAATGCTATTCAGTGAGAAATATTTTGATGAGTTTATACATGTACCTTTCCATGAGAAATATTTTGATGAATTTGGATAGAGGAGATTTAATGATTTTTTTTCCTTCAGCAAATTATCCGTGAGGCATAATTATCTGAATAGTGAGCTCTAAAACACAAAAAGTTTTAATTTCTTTGCGATTCTAAGTTATTAATATCTTAATAAGAGATACGAAAAGAGAATGCAAAGTAAAAATTGTAAATTCTATATTCCCATGATAGAGACGTATTGAATAAATGAAACGCCATTGTCAATATCATGTTGCAAATAAATCTTTATATTTAAGATTAACTTATAACAGAAGAGGAGAAGTATTTGTACTTATAATTTTGATCATTGTTTTCATGACATTAAAAATATTTTTTTTTGTACAATTTTGTTGTTGTTAATACAAAGTTGGAATTTATTGTTGCTCAGAGTTCCTTGCTTGAATTTGATAAGCTCTTTGTAAACTTTTGAAATAACTAATAGAAATAGTTAAGTGTCTTCTCAATAATTAATTTTATTTCTGATTTCTTAATATTGTTTATTACTTTTATGTTTTAGAGGGGGAAAACTTCCAATGAGAAATAATTTAATTCGTTTATGAATGTTCTAATATAATTAATTAACCTAATTATGAGCATTTTTTAAATGTTTTAGATGCATCCGTTATTGGAAAATATCAATTTATTTGATATCAGCTCACTAACTGAAGAAAACGTTAAAGATATTTTAACAGAAGCAAGAGTTTTACCAGAAAAAATTTCAGCTCCAATGTGTCCCACTTGTGGAAGTGAAACCTCAGCAAATAGAGATTCCAGCCGAAAATTAGGTTGGATGTGGATATGTAAAAAAAAAAAATCAATTGAAATGCTCGGGAAAGGTAAAAAAAGTTAAGCCAATGTATAGATATTGGAAACGTTTTCATGTTTTTTCGAAATGTTAATTTTTAAAAAATATGACATACTCACGCACACACATATTTTTATACATATATATATTTGAAAAAATTGAGTTTCATACTAGGATTTTAACTTTTAAATTAATAATATGAATTTTTTTATAATACGTATACGGTTATTTATGTGTGAGCAGGGCATTGTTCCTATTTGATAATTAAAAGGTACTTCAGTGTCAATGTATTAGTTCAAAACCCCATGAAGTAAAGTAATTTTATATTTAAGTGTAAGTGCTATAAGAATATTTGAAATTATAGATGACAAGGGACAATGTAAATGTTCATGAAAATTATGCCAAAAAATTGCAAAAAATTAAAACTGAAAAAATTATTTTAAAAAAAAATTATGTGTGATTAAAATTATTTATTCATTAAAAATCATTCATAATAAACTTCGCAATCAACAAAAAAAAAAATTTGATTTTTGTGTGTTTTATGTTCATATAACATATGTATTAACCACACAAATATTTTGAAACGTTGTTATTGTATTATTTTATAGATATATTTTTTTCAGGTGAACCCAACATCAAACACTTTTTTCGAGAATGTAAAAATTCATATACTAGATGTTTTCGTATTAATTGTATGTTTTATCGTCAAACTGCAAATTAGTTTAATCTTGGAGCAATTGAATATGTTCCGAAGAAGAAGAGGACAACCACAGATGAGTTGGGCTACGATTGTAAACTTTTACTCCAGGCTAAGAGAAGTGGCAGAAATCATTGGATCTCATCACGATAAGCTTCTTGGAGGACCAGGTGAGATAACAATTTCTTCTGTAATAATTTATATGTTCGTTGCATTTAGTAACGTATTTCGGTTAAAGTATGAGTTGTGTTTCAGGAAAAACAATTCTTTTAGATGAGACATTCTTAACAAAAAGAAAGTACAATAAAGGTAGAAAAACGAAAACTATGACCCAAGTTGTACTCGGAATATATTGTCGGTAGAATATTAATACGATTTTTGATTTATTTTTAGATTTGAAAAATTATTGCTACAAATAATATTTCTTATATTGCAGGGACGATAAAGAAGGGATTTTCTTTTTGGTTGATGGGGGAAAAAGAAAGATCTTTGGCCTCGTATTGCTAGGCACTGCAATCCAGAGACTTCAGTAATATGTACGGACAGCGCAACTCAATACCACAATATAAATAAATTATTCAACGATGCAATACACAAGACAACCAACCACAAAAAAGGGGAGTTTGTCAATAAAGCTGATAAATTAAATACAATAAATCCTTTGGAAAATGAAAACCGGCATTTTAAAAAATCAATAGTTAGTAGAAAATCCGAAAAGTCTATAATACAATATATGGCACTGCATTTTTACCGTAGAACGCGACTAAATACACTGAAGTCTCTGGAAGCAAAAATGCAAATGTTTTTAGAAGATATATCTTGGGTTTTTCCAGGATATGGAAAAGAAGGCCTACAGTTGGAAAAAAATGAAGCACCCACAGTCGAATCCGAGGGCATTTCTGACATGATGCCAAAGACTTTTAATAAAAAATTACTAAATGGTATTACATTTTGCATTTAAAAAAATTGCTGCCACGAGATAGTTGTGCTCTTTTAAACAAGAATATTATTCATTTCTTTTAGCCTTAAGTGATGATGATGAAGTACCTTTTGTTGATGATGAGGACGGAGATCCCAATTGGGAAGAGTTTTAAAGAAAAAAGATTTCTAATAAGGGGAAAAAAAGGTAAACATTTATTTACATACTGATGGCGTATTATAAGAAAAGGTCCATTGTTTATAAACTAGCTTTAAATTTGAGGAAATTACCTCTGAAAATGTTTCATGATCAAGTATTTCAGTTGGAATTAATAGCATTTATCAGAGAAAGAATTGTTGTCCCACACTCAGGAGAAGAATTTACAAATAATCAATGGTCTGTCACTGAACGGGAAACACATCAGAAAACAACCGCAAAATTCCTTTTTAATACTTGTGAAAGCAACACAGTATTTGTTCATTTTTAAAGCCCCCCTTCAACAGGTAAGATGGTGAAATTCATCTGCCGGCGAATTTATGGAATTATAAACTTTTAATACACACAATTTCGTATATTTTCAAACCAGGTCCTTTATTCAAAGAAATCTACTCCCTTTTATAAAGTTTAAACCTAACGCTTTAAAATCAGTCCTTTTCCTTTTCTACTTTCTTTTATCCATTAAAATATTGCATTTCCCAACAGGTTTTTGTAATACACTCCCATCATACGAATCTGCATTCTGGTGAATAATTTTATGTTATTTAGCATTCACGTCAATTTTTATTTTGTATTACAAGATATTTCTGCAGCTTCTATCTTTCTTACAGGGTCACCGCCTAGTTCGAATCCTGACATTCATCAAATTTTTATTATGTAGAATACCGTAAGTGCTACTTATGAAACGAAACGATGTCTCGGAATTGTCAAATGATATTATGTGGAAATTGAAAGACGTTCCAGCTCTGAGAGGTTTCTTCATTTCACTGCATATAAATTATGAAGTCCATTACAAAAAAGAATTCATATTATTCAATTCCAATGTGAAATAATTTGAAAAACTTCCTGTAATGTTTAATTGCTGTATTATTATTCAATAAACTTTTTTAGTTCTATTAGATAATATCATTATTAAATTTAAAAAAATGTTGAATATAGTTTTTTTTATGAAACATTGAAAATAAAGCAATTTTTTCCAACAATCATTTAATCAAGCAAACATTTACCTTTTTCATCTCTTACGCATGACGTTTATTAAATATAACTACTAGATTTACTTTATTTGAACAAATTAGTTAAAACAGCATTTTTTTTTTCTTAAACTAGATAAAAATAATGCAAGCATATTTTTTTTTCCCTCAAAAATTTTAATTGGATGTAACAGCAGCAAAGTAATTTTCTTGTGTTGATTAGTTGGCTAAATTTTGGAAAATAAATTTGATTAGTTGTGTTAGTCATTACTCGAATTTTAATTCAGATTTTCAAAATTCCTTATGAAAACTCGTTATTTTAAAAACGACCAATATATCGTATTTTATATTTTTATTTAGTCGTATTTTTTGCATTATTATCTTTCGATTGATATATCACTTTTGTACGCCTGAAAATTAAAGTGGGAAAAAACTTCAATTAAAAAATATAAACAAACAAATCAGGTAATTCGATCATGCCCTTTTATATAAATATATAAAGGCTAAAGAATGTTTTTTGATTAAAAAAACTATTTGAAAAAGAAAAATAATAGCTACAAAAAAGGAAAGTGTTACATATAAAGCAGAATATTTCTGAGGCATTACAATAACGTAATTTTTATTTATTTATTTTTTGTGAAATGTGTGCATGCAAATTTTTTAATTAAAGCATTTTTTTATAAATAATTTCAGTTTTTATTCATCATATCATTTCATAAAAATCTAATATTTCAATATTACGTGAAGCAAAAGACCAAAATTTTTGTCATGACAGAAAAATTTTTTTAACACTCCTTGAGTTTTCTTGTGCAATTAATATTCTCAAAAGAGTGATTATATATATATATATGAGTTGAAATAATAAGAAAATGCAACCATTTTTGAGAGAGATATATAGCTAATGTCCTAAAGGAGTATATTTAAGCTTATATATAATAATTATTTTTTAAAAACTATATACTTTAAAATGGTTTTTCTCAGTTTGTGTTTTTTCGATACATTAGTGCATTCAAAACGCTACTCCTTCTCCAATTAATTACCAATCACTTCCATTTTTTCCGTGTGTGTTATACATAATACATGTAACAAAAAAATTAGGGATACATTTTGCTGTAAACACACTGAATACTTTTTTTAAAGAAAAAAATAAAAATGTAGGGGATATTGGCTTTTTTGTTGAATTTTAGCACACATAAACATTTCATTTTTTTTCTCCAAAACTAATTAAATTATTGTTAAGTTGATCCCTAAGGTTGTTTAAAACATTCTTAGGCATATTACAAAATATTAGTTAATACAAAAAGAAAAAGTTTCCACATTCTTAAGGAAAATTTAAGTTTTTAAAATTGTGTGAATTATACTTATAAAATTTCATCTCTTATCATTTTCTTGAATAGAAACATTATATGAAATGATAAAACATATAATCTTTAAATGCATAAATAAAAAATTATTCAAAAGATGCCATTTCCCCTTAAATTTTAAATATATTATGTTCTTATGAATCTATGCATATTAAAAATTTAAATATAGATGTATTTTATTTTTTTTATAATAAAATTGAAAGTTTTGCGGATATTTCTAATTAAGCAGTAATAATCAAATAAAAAGAAATTCAAATTTTACAGAATTTTAATGTTGAAGGTAAAAATTACAGTATTATGACAAAATAAAATTTATATGAGAAATAAAAAATCCAGTTAATTTTTATTTTCTTACAAATTATTGGTATAGTTAAGTACATTAATTTCATAATTTTTTCATCCTATCTACAAAATTCAATGATACTTTAGAACGTAGATGTTACATATGACACAATCGAATATGGTATGCTATAAATCATACCATGTATGATATTCTAAAATAAAACGTTTACCAATACGTTCAGTGCTTCTCAAACTTTAAATATTGGTGACCCAATTTTCAATCATAATTTTTATCGCCCCCCATACAATAACATTGTATTGAAAGCAATAATAATGTACTTTGACGCTGAAATTACAATACGACCTTAATTATAAATAACACAAATTATCAAGATATATTAAATTTTGTATATAGCAAGCTCAAGAAAGTCGGTAGTAATTATTAAACTTGTTCTTAATTTAATATAGATAAATGTATTACCTATTGTACTGTTTAATTTATATTATAACAGTGTACATGGATATTTGATTAATTTTTATATCAGAATATATTTTCCTTTGCTTTCTTTCAATAAATTAATATATAGATGCATTCTTAATTAATCTTTTATTTCCGACATGCTCGCACCCTCCTTGTAGGGTTATCCCACCCCCCTGGAGGGGCACACCCCACAGTTTGAAAAACGCTGAATTGATTGATATTTTTGAATACTTTTTTTTACTGATTTTTGTTTTAAGTTCTGAAATTAAGAAAATGCTACTAATCATATTTTTATTGGCTATGGTCTTGAAACAAATCAAAAAATTAATGCTATCATTTTTTAAAAATTGACTATGACCTCTGAAAAAATCTAAGTCTTGTTGATTAAAACATTCATTCTTGTATTGCAAGGAGAAAAGTGTTTAACCAGAACATATTCTTTTTTTCAACATTCATTTTAAAATTTTGCAATTGGCATAATATATTCAACCTTCAGTCATAATATGATATTTTTAAAATCATTTTCCAAGTTTTTGAGATTTATATGTATTTAAATGTTTATCAACTTTTATTAGAAAACAATGGATTAGGGGCACATAAATTCTGTTATTTCATCATTGTCTCAATTCTATTTTAATTTGTACATAGATATTTAAACTATGTCAATTATAACTTTTGCTATAATTGTAGTTTCATATGGTTCAAATATTGAAGTATAAATTGTACAAAATGGAAATCACTCATTTTTCAATGAAAAGAAATTTTACATCTTATGTCCTGTTTAGAAAAAAGAATTACTTAATTATTTTATACAGATGTATGTAAAGGTGTAAAAGTAATTAAAAGGAATAATATCAAGGAGGATTCACAAAAAGACATTAGTTAATTCTACAGTTTTTATTTTGATTAGTTTCATAAAAAATACTAAATTTTGAAATGTTAATTTTAAGATAAATATGTTTATATCCCTAATGAATTTCCTGTTCATTCAAAGTGGTGGAGCAAAGATATCAATTTACAGTCATCCCTTCCCAGGAATCCTAGAAGCCGTGATGTTTTGGTTGTTGAAAATTCTAGCTTTATTACGCGTGGATAATTCGAGATTTATTTTCAACACATTTATTACCTTGAGTGAATAAATATTAGCATTACATTATTCAGCTACTCGAGGGTTTTTGAAGATGGACCTCGTAATTTTGAACCACGGTCAAGTGACGAGGACAACACCTGAGCTGGCAACCCCTCTCCTAACTTCTACACCACACCAATGAGAGAACGTTTAAGCATCGATAGACTTTTTATGCATTGCCCCCCTACAATGCGGGTCTTCAGTGGTATTGGGCTCGAAATCATGACACGCCGGCCACGAGTCCGTTACCTTGACCACTAAGTTACCGCAGCCACTTTTATTATCAGGAGCAGAAATGAATTTTCTTATACTATTCAAAAACTCATACAATATCAACAGCTTTTTGTAAATCACTATTTTTTCGAAAATCTGTAGTTAAAAAAAGAGAAATATAATGAAAATTATGAAATGTGTAAGATATTGTTCTGTATATAAGTATATATTCCCTTCCAAATTGTAATAAATCCTTGTAACTATTATATTTAAAAAAAGAACCCAATATAAAATAATCTATGATTTTAAAAAATAAATCATCTCTGTATATATATATATAAAGGAAGAAAATTTTTTCAGAAAAGCATTCGATTATTTCGAAAAATCTCAGTGATTATCTCCTTTAAAAATTAAGGTAATGATGAGATAAAACAAATAATCGATATTTAGGATAGTAAGATATTTGAGATTTCTGGATTAGTTTGACTTGACAATCTGCACTGATTGTACTAAAATGTGTGTTTTTTCATAATTATAAGTAATTATTTTCCTTTGTTCTGGCAAAAAATTAAAACTATGTTTCATTTGATACTTATGTCTTGTACTTATAAAAATAATGTAATTTAGCTTCGAATTTAAATAATAACTCTTTGCTTTGAAAAGAAAAAACTTGAAATTTAACTTAGTTGACATGTACATAAAGTTTTTTTAAATCTGATTTTGAGACAAAAAAAAGTTTAAAATGTGTATTCGAGAAATCGTTTAACCTACCCTTTAAATTACACTGGTAATATTTTCAGAAAACATCAACACTGAAATGAAAACCCAATGTCAGGAATACAATGTATTACTACGTTGAGTTTTCTCTCTGAGGAGAATCGTATCGCATATGGTTACTACAAACCGGATCCTCTCAAGGATACGCCTCGGCGATCAATCTTCGGCTAGAAAAGAGGATTTGGCGGTAGAAAATCCAGCCCACGTTATTGAAGATTTCCCCGCAGTACATTTCTTTAATGTTTTCGCCGCAATTTCGCGCATGCGCAGCAATTTTCTTTTTTTTTTGAACATTTTTCTCTGAAAAGTAACTAACTTTAAACGGATCATTTCGCACATAGGCAGTAAATTCTTATTAGTTTTTTTAAAAAAAATTACCGTTATTAATTATTGAACATGCGCAGTACATTTTTTTTAGCGCCCTTTATTGTTTTTCCAACCGGCGCTTTCTCACAAACTCCGGACGTTTCGTTACTACAGCTGATTTTTGGCCTTCGTTCCTTCGGTGTGGAATCGTTTATTCAGGTAATTTTAATTATTTTTCTCCGCATTAATTTTTATAGATTATCACGATGTCCGGCGATGCTATTAGAGTGAATGTGAATGAATGTATGTCAAAGTATGATGAGTATTCGGAAAGATTTTTTGCTCTCTTACCTGTTTTTGGTAAGAAAGCAGTTTTAGAATGGTGCATGAAAGAAGGTTTGATTGGATCATCGTATGTATGTCCGAAATGTGGAGAGCGTATGGAATTGAGAGAAAGAACGGGAAAGAAAGTTAATGATGGTTTTGAATGGTATTGTAGGAATCAGTCGAGTGTAAAAGAGGATAATCATTATGTGTCTCGGAGTGTCAGAAAAGGGTCATGGTTCGAATTGAGTAATATGGATATGTGTACTGTTTTGCTAGTGATGAGAAAAGGGTTTGGTAGGTGCCCGCAGGAATATGCCGTCGCAGACCTGGGTGTTGGTTCACACACGGCTGTCGATTGGTACAATTTCTGTCGGGAAGTTTGTATACAAGCTTTGATAAGAGATAGTTGCAAGATTGGGGAAGTGGATCAGGTTGTTTAGGTGGATGAAAGTAAATTTGGGAAAATGAAGTATGCAAGAGGAAGACTCGTGAAAGGAAGATGGGTGTTTGGAGGGACTGAAAGAAATTCGAACAAATGTTTTTTCGAGTTGTGCCACGTCGTACGAAAGAATGTTTACTTGCGGTCATTAAAGAATGGGTGTTGCCGGGTGCCACAATCATTTCGGACTGTTGGGCATCCTACAATTGCTTGGAAGATGAAGGTTTTCAGAATTTGAAGGTTAACCACAGTCTGATGTTTGTGTGTCCGGTAACAGGTGCGCATACTAATAGCATTGAGGGCTCGTGGAGCGGAATCAAACGTTTCCTCGGAAATACGACAAATCGAACCGAGGAAATGTTTGATTCTTATCTGCATGAATTTATGCGGAGAAGAAGAAATTTCCACTCTGGTTGCGAACGAAGTATTCCAACGGTTTTTAGCGGACGTCGCTAGTGTTTCCCCCCCCCTTGCTACAGGACAGAACTCCGGAGCAGGAGCAGCAAATTATGCCGGACGATGACGATGTTCACCGGGCACATCATCATCATAAATGTCGGCAAAAAACTCCCTTTTTTAAGGTAAGTTAAACTATTTCCATTTTTAAATCACATAATTTTTGCAATAATTTTCAGTTTCAAAACTTTAAAATGCTATTTTTTAATGATTTCTCTTCCGCCATCTTGAATTTCGCGCTCCGGCGTTGCGTGTTGTGGTAGGGTTGCTACTCCAAAACACAACACGCAAAAACACGCCAAATTGACGATTTTTAAAAATTTGGTGGACCAGTGGCCGATTTGACAAACAATTAATAAAATAAAGCAAAAAATAAGAAATCAAAAGTAAAAATTATCCAAAATGTAAATAAAATGCGATAAGAACTTCCGCAAAAATCATTCGATTAATACAGCAATACAAAAATAGTATAGGACTATTCAATTATTTTAGTTTCCATATTATATAACAGATGCCGCTAGCATTGTATTCAAAAAAAATTTCAGGATCTAAAAGCGCTGTCTCGATCCACTCCTGTATTAATGGGTATAATGCTGATTATGTATTAAATTTTTTTTGTTTGAGATTGATATCATATATATTGGCAGCTAAAAATTATAAAATTATTTAAATTAAATAATTGATAAATTTTTTTGTACACTCTTTTTAAAAATTGCATTGGGCATTTCATTATACATAAACTATGAAATACATAATTCTATCCATTGTAAATAGTGAGACTGAAACAAAGTCCAGTTAATTAGAAATATTTCTGCTGTGCTTTAATATTTTAAAACCTTCATTTTCTTAAGAAAGTGAAGCTCTTTTACGTAACGTAGTTTAAATAATTAAAGTGTTTTTAACGTACTTTTTAAAACAGTTTGACTAAATTACAGAAATTTAAAAGAAATATATTTATATGAATTGCCAGTGAAAATCGATTCTCTACTTTTTGCTACTTTTCTCCCTCCTCGTGCTACTTTTCTGCATAAGTTTCTGGTTTCTTAAGCTGCCAAAAATTAAAACAATGTAAAGTGTGATTTTAGGATACATATATTACTTAATTCGAATACAAACCAAAATATTATTTGACTGAGGATTTAATTACCCGATTACAAACCTGGTTTTTTTTCTGCAGTGAAGTGTTCTTTTGTCTTGCAGACTGAGTGCATCACATCTCTTCAAGTATGTAACGATATTTCAGATTTTTTTTTTGTTCGAAAAATAAATAGTTTCAGGTAGCCAAGAAAAATTTAGGTATGGCGTCAAATATCACAAAAAAAAAATTATGAACATCAGGCATTTTGTTTAGGTTTTAAGCAATATTAAGCTATGATTGTTACCTGAAAATAAACTTTATTGTATAAGCTCTTAGAAACAATTCTTTTTTCCTGCTACTTTTTGCAACATTGATCAATTTTTGGTACTTGACTTTCCGAAAATATTTGGCACTTGCGTATTAGCGTCACTGCAGCCCATATTGGCGCCACACGAATTGCGACATTTTCCACCAAGGCTTTCCTAAAACTTAAGTTGGAGATGACGGGTGAGGGTTGAATGGTTTGATTGACAACTTTTTCAAGCGGATCCGAATTGGTGAGATCGATCCTCATTAAGTTTTTTCTTCCTTTTTTTAAAGTTATTTGGTATAACTTTTCATCTGACTTTGGAGAAATTTTTTCTTAATTTTAAATCTTACACAAGTTGGTGTATTGATTCAAAGTGGAGTTTTGGAGTGGGATAGAGAGAATGGGTGATTTTTCTCGCCCACGGAATGATATAGAGGTGGAGACTACCAGTACAGACTTAACATTGAATAGATATAGATGCAAATTAACTGATATGGAATTGTTGGCCAGGTGTGAGGAAAGATCGAATTTAAATACGACCCCAAATATTACAATTTTCTTAAAATTGGAAAATAATTTTCAGTGTGGTAATCCACTTAAATTAAAGGAATTAATAATGAAAAATTTCACAATCAAGAAAAGTATTCAGAGTATTAGCAAAACAAGAAACTCAGAAATCATAATCAAAACAAATAGCTGCGTGACCGCCAAAGAAGCTTTAAAAATTAAAGAAATTAATGGATGTAAAATAATTTCTAGATTATCCTTTATTGGCCTAAGTACAAGTTACATTTTGCAGGGAATAGACACGGAATACACAATAGATGACATAAAATTTGAACTTGAAAATAACAATCACGCAATTTTGGACATCCAACGGTTCACAAAAAAAAAAAAAAAAAACAGAATCTGGATACAAACCTATCAAAACAATTAAAGTAACCCAAATAGGATGCACGATCCCCGAAAGAGTATCAATAGGATTTGAAATGTTTAAAACTAGCCTTTTTTTTTTGAAAAACCTAAACAATGTACTAAATGTTGGAAATTTGGTCACATAAATAAATTTTGTAGAAGCTCAATTAAATGCCGTGTATACTCACTAAACCACTCTAAAAGCGAGTGTAATGAAATAAATACAAAACAATGTAGCTGTTGTGGAGAAAATCATGAAGCTAACGATAAAAGCTGTAAAAAATATCAGGAGGAAGTCGAAATCTTAAATATTAAAAATAAGCAACAAATCTCGAGAAATGAAGCAGTCGAAAAGTTCTATAAAGAAAAAAAAAAACCTCATTCTCGGCCATAACTTATAATAAACAAACTGAGAAAATAGAAACCCTAGAAAAAAGTTTCAAGAATTAAAATTAAAATTGGAAGAAAATAACAACATTTTTGAAATGAAATTGGAACAAATTGTACAACGTTTTACGGCAGAACTAAACGCGATGATAAATGAAATAAATTTAAAATTTTCATCCTTGATGAACGCAATGGGATCTTCATTAAAAAATATTGCATCCAATATAACAGTTTCACAAAATGACGACTTTCGAATTAATAGAAAAATTAATGAAAAATCAAAAAGACTGAAAAACTCATCAGAAAAGAGAGAAAATACTTTAGAAAGTATAGGAGAACAAAGTAAAATTTAGATAAATTACAAAAAAAAAATTTCTTATATTGTCAAAAAAAATCAATATTAATCGGCTTTTTTTTAATCTTTTAATCTAATTCGTACTATTGCACATTTTCCCCTTTTAAATCATGAATGTAATCCAATGGAACGCACGTGGAATCAAAAACAAAAGATCAAATATTCTATTCACGCCAATTTTTCAAAAAGCAAGCATTTTAATAATTCAAGAAACTTGGCTACATCCTAATGATAACTTCACAATTCCCAATAAGAATATATTCCGAATCGATAGAAAAATCAGAAGAGGAGGAGGATTAATGATAGTTTTAAACAAAGATATTAGCGCAATAAAAATATTCTCAGAAATTAGCGAAGACTTAGAAATTTTAATAGTCAAAGTTCAGATAGATACAGTTCCTATCACAATTTTTAATCTTTACATCTCACCAGGTAACTTTAAAAAAAGACGACAGTTTATCAAAAATAGCATCATATATAGATAATCATAGCTTAATATTGGGAGATTTCAACGCATCTCATGAAATATGGGATTCAAAAAATTCAAATACGTCTGGGAAAAAAAATTTTTGATTGGATTATCGAAAATGACTTAATTTTATTAAACAATAAAAGCCCAACTTATCTCCATTCATCGGGAATTTTTACATCTATAGATCTTTCATTATCATCTATAAATTTAAATTACGATATGACGTGGTCCACAAGTACCGATAATTTTGGAAGTGACCATTTCCCAATTATTATTAATTACAAAAGCACAAACAGCTCAACAACAAATAATTTTAAACAAAAAAAAACAAACTGGAACAAATTTATTAATCTTATTCAACAAAAGCTAAATTCAAATGAAAATATAAATATTATAGAAGAAATTAGAAAAGCCCAAATTTTATCTCAGGAATCAGAAATAAAACAGATCAATTCAAGAGCTCCATGGTGGACAGCAGCATGCGGCTATTTAAGAGGGGGAAAAAAAGAAAACTCCTAAAGAAAACAAGAAAATACTTTAAAGAAGAAGACTGGATAAAATATAAAGAAATGAGTGCAAAACGTAAGCGAAATATAAAAACCTGTAAAGAAACCTTTGGCACAAGACGTGAAAAAATCCCATCTCCTAAAATTCTTTTTAAAATAATCCGGATAATCAAAAATAGAAAAATTTCGAACTATACTTCATTTAACATCATTGAGAATAATGGAATCATACTAACAAATGAACAATCCCAAGCAAATTGTTTTTTTTTTTAAATATTACGCAAAACAAAACAATAATAGCATCCAAAATATTTTTATTCCGGACAATAGCCAAGATATTAATAAACCGTTCTCTTTAAAAGAATTAAAAATAGCAATATCTCATAAAAAAACAGCAGTCTAGGGCATGATAAAATTTATCTCCAAACAATCAACCACCTCCCCATCAAGGCAATAAATCTTCTCCTGAAATCCTTTAATGACAGTTGGTCATCTAGTCAAATTCCAAAAGATTGGACTCACGCAATTATTTTACCATTCATAAAACCTCACAAAAATCCCAAGGAAAAATAGCGTTATATCGCCCAATTTCACTTACCTCAATAATTGCCAAATTAATAGAAAGAATGATCCTACACAGAATGTTAGATTTCAGCTTTCAAAATAAAATTTTTCACGTAAATCATCATGGCTTTTACCCTCACAGAAGCGGTATTATAATACGATTCTTCAACTACAACATGATATCATACTGGCTAGAGAACGTAAGGAATACTTTATTCTAGTAGCATTAGATATTAAATCAGCATATATGATTCAGTGTGGCCAAGTGGTCTAGTTTCTAAATTAAAAAAAGTTGGATATTCAGGTAAATTGCTACGATGGATTCAAAATTTCTTACATCAAAGAACAATTAAAATTAAATGGTGGAACAATTTTTCGAAAATCAGCAAAAACAATTATGGTGTACCTCAGGGTTGCATCTTGAGCCCTTTCCTATTTATGATTTATATGGCAGACATTTTTGAAATCCAACACGACAGCCATCTTCTAGTCTATGCAGATGACATATTCTTATATAATAGCGGCGCAAATTGGAATAAAACAATAGACGAATTACAAGTATCTTTAAACAATATTTCAGCCTGGTGTAAAAAATGGAATTTGTCCACCTCTCTAGAAAAAAGCAGTTTAATCAACTTTTCCATAAAAAGAAGTACAATATCTCCTATACTTAAAATTTGTGATAAACCTATTCCCGAAGTAAAGTGTCTTAAAATCCTAGGTATAATCTTCGACCCCAATATCACTTGGAAAAATCATATTATTTACCTCCGACAGAAAGGTTTTAAATATTTAAATGCAATCAAAGCATTATCGTCCCCTAAAATAGGAACAAGAACTGATACTCTTTTAAATATTATAAATGCCACAATCCGTTCTATTTTTGACTATGGAAGTCAACCTTTTTCCTTTTCAAGCAATAGCAATAGACAGAAACTAGAACCAATTTACAATGCTGCATTACGTTTAGCCCTAGGTCTCCCAAGAAACACTCCGATAGACGTATTAAGAGCGGAATCTATGAATGGCAGTATCAATAATCGACATAATTTCCTTTGTCAAAAATTTATTATTAAACAAATAGCATTAAAAGACTGGTCACCAAATGCAAGAGATTATTTTGGAATATAAATCATAATTTTTATAGATATAGAGAAAAAGAAATCAGCATTTTTCAAAAGTCAATCAACCTGCTCCAAGAACTATGTATTTTCCAAAGTAGATATTCTTCAGTGGACCCCTCCTCCTCCAATCTATGATAATCACAAAATAAGCATCTATACTCATGAACTGCCTTTTCAAAACAGAAATCTTCCAGGTATCATAGTGCAAAATATGTTTAATGATTATATTCAGTCAAACTTTAATAACAGTATCATAATTGCAACAGATGCTTCTAAAAATACTAATCAAACATCAATAAGAATTTTAATCCCCAAGAAAAAAGTTAGACAAAATTACATACTGAAATAAATGATTTCCATTTTACAGTGGAAGCTATCACCATATGGACTGCGTTAAAAAATTGGGTTTCAGAAACAAAAAACTATGTCATCCTGACGGACAGCTTATCAGTTCTAAAAAGTATCCTTAATATTAATAGAAAATCCAGTACGATGATATTAAATTTAAATTCAACATTACACGAGTGTCTCCAAATAGCTCAATCAATTACATTCATTTGGGTACCAGCCCACAAGGGAATAGAAATTAATGAAGAAGTAGATAAATTAGCTAAAGCGTCTCCAGATCCTTGGAATATTATTCCTTGGATTACTTGGGAAGATCTACATACTTTTTTCAAAAATCAACACAAAGCGATAACGAAGAAATATGGAAAAAGAGCAAGAGACATAAAAATTATAGTTATATTTCTCATCTTAAAAAATGGAAAAGACAGGCAGCAAAAAATAGAAATACAGAAGTTTTAATTAATAAGCTTTATGGGCAAAGAAATTACCATTAAATGATATTTATTTTCTTTTTAAACAAATAAATTCTCCTTTGTGTTCAGATTGCCATGTACCAGAAACTAGTGAACATTTTATTTTAACCTGCAACAAATATCAATCGCAACGTAAAATATTGAAAATTTTTATCTCTAATCAGAGTGAATGGTCTTATTCATCAATATAGCGAATTGTGATACATTAGAGCATATTCAAAAAGTGGAAGAATTTTTAAAAGCAACCCTGCATCCTATTTGAAGAAAAAACGCAAATCATTTCGGAGCATAAGGTACTTGCCAGGGCTCCAAATGTACAGTGGTAACACTGTACTGAACTGAACTGAACTGAACTTTTCCACCAAAATCTGATTGGTATTTTTTGGCATGACGTTAAATAGAAAGCACTTTTTGAGTTACTCACGACTTGGGTGTTCCTTTGCGGCACGGTCAAAAGAAAAGAGGTTGCTTGTCATTGGTAGATGTGCAATGACGTGATTATTCTGGGTTGCCTGGTTTGGCGTTATAGCATATTTCTATGCCCTAGTGGTTCATTGAAAAAAAAAATTTTTCTCCATTTGGGATATTGTTTTTCAGGCAGTTTGGGGGGGGGGGATTGTTTTTCAGGCAGTTTTTTCTTCCATGTCTTGAGTATAATAGTGAAATTCCCTTACATGTCTAATTTCACTGTACAAATAAAAATCTGTTTTTTTTACCTTCACCTAAATCAAAATTTTTAGTGAATTTAATTTTGCAGAAGAAATATATATTTGAGCTTACAGTAAATGAGAAACTTAATTACAAATAAAAAAAAGATTGTTATATAATTTTTTAATAATCCATTTACTGTGATTAATAATACCTTGAAAATGAATTATGTATTTCGAGTTTTATCCTTATGTAAGATGTAAAAAGTTAATTACAAGCAGAGAAAATTGATGTTTTTTATAATATATATTGGTATATTAAAGCACATTTTGTAGATGAAAGTACTTTAATTAAATCTGTTCATATAAAAAAGTGTTATTTTAAAATGTGAAAATATTATCTTAATTTCTGTTATGTAATCAGGTGATTTTTTTTATGTGTGAAATTTCTGAATTTCTGTAGAAGTGAATGCTGTTCCCTTGTCTGAAATTATTCGTCTGGGACTTCCAAAGGTTACTTGTTGTAATTTTAATTTGTCTAAAGCATCGTTAGCTGAAGGAGACTTTACAGGATAAATCCACAGAAATTTGGTGAAAGCGTCGGTAACAGTAAAGATATATTTGTAATTTTTGTTGGTACTTGGGAGTGGACCCAAAAAGTAAATATGGTAGGTATCAATTGGAATATCACCTTTTGGTTATAGGATGTAGAAATCCTTCTCGTTTGCCAAATTTTTTGGATGAGAGAATGCAAGGAATACAATTTGCAATAACATTTTCTACAGTCTTACGCATATTTGGGAAAAAGAATTGTTGTTTGACTAAATTTTCAGTTTTGTTGATGCCGAAATGTCCTTTAGAATGTTCAAGTTGTACGATTTGTTTTTGCATTTCAAGTGGAACGACTAGAAGTTCTTGGTCGTTGACAATTTTGTACAGCACATCGTTTTTTAATGTATAATCAGAGGCTGAAGATGATTGTAATAGTTGTTTAATACTGGATGTAAACTCATCATTAATTTGTGCTTTTTTAATTTTTTGTGTTGTCTCGTTGTATTGTATGAGCATGATTGGATAACGACTGAGCGCGTCAACATGTTGCATTTGTTTACCTGGCCTGTGAAGTATTTCGTAATCGAAGTCTTCTAAGAAGAGAGCCCATCGTGCTATTCTAGGTGGTAAATCTTTCTTTGACATAGTTTTTTGAAATGCTTGGCAATCTGTGATTATTTGAAATTTTGTGCCGACGAGGTAGTGTCGAAATTTTTTTAATGCTGTAACTATCGCTAAGACCTCTAGCTCGTAGCTGGAGTATTTCTCTTCTTGAGGAGAAGTTTTACGATTCATATAGTGTATTGGATGAAAGTTCTGATTTGAGTTTATTTGTAGAAGTATAGCGCCAAACCCTTTCGCATTGGCATCGCAGTGTATTTGTAATGGAGCGTTTTGCTGATAAAGATGTAATACAGGTTCCTGAGACAAAATTTGCTTCAAAGAGAGAAAAGCTTGTTTTTATATAGGATCAAAGGTGAATGGAACTTTTCTCGTAAAAGATCGCTTAAAGGTCATGCGATTGATGCATAGTCCTTAATAAATTTTCTAAAATAGCCTGTTAGTCCTAAAAATGATTGGACATGCCGAGTGTTTTTAGGTGTTTGGAAATTCATAACTGCATTTGTTTTAGCTGTTGAAGGACGAATAGTGCCTTCTTCAATAATATGGCCAAGAAAAGTTAATTTCCGCTGAAGAAAATTACACTTTTTAAAGTTAAACTCTAAACCATAAGTAGCAGCAACATCAAATACTTTTTTAAGCTTTGCAATCCCTTCACATTCAGAATTTGCCGGAATTAAAATGTCGTCCATGTATATAATAACAGTGGTGTCTTTTAAGAGATCTTTAAACACAATTTGAATGTATTTTTGAAATACTGAGGGAAAATTACACAAACCAAAAGGAACTCTATTAAATTGATATTGACCATTATGTGTTATGAAACTGGTGTATTTACGGCTATCAGGATCAATTTTGATGCGAAAAAAACTGTTTTTTAAGTCCAGATTTGAAAAGAGTATCGCTCCATGCAGTTGGTCAAAAATGTCTTCAATGAGAGGTAGTGGAAATCTTTGTTTAATTGTTTTAGAATTAAGAGCACGAAAATCAACACAGAGTCTGGTTGACTGGTCTTTTTTCTTAACAATAACTAAAGGTGCGGCAAAATTAGATGAACTGGGGGAAATTATTCCATCAGATAGCCATTGGTCAATTTGGTTTTCGACGATATTTTTGTTTAAGTTTTTATTATTTACGGAATACGAGAATTATCACAGACTTAAATTACAACCTGCACACAAGGCGGCTAGAGCTAGAAGACTCATTACATAAGAAAAAACTATAAATACAAATTGAGAGATACAGGCGCCATCTATTGGCATAACAACAAAACCATGTTAACATTCATTATAAAGTTATTGTCTTTAACACTTTCCCTTGTTAACTGGATTTTGTCAGAATAGTCCCATTTGATTACACAATGTCAATAGTCTTGACTTCATCAAGGGTTTTGTCAAAATGTCAGACACTTGTTTCTCAGTTGACACTTGTTTCACATTTAATTTTCCCTCTAAGACTTTCTCACGCACAAAGAAATGTTTTATTTCTATGTGCTTTGTCCTTCGATGATATTCAGGGTTGTGTGACAACTTTACTGCTGCCCTGTTGTCCACTTGAAATGTGGGAATTTCCCTCAAGTTCACTATGCCCTGAATCAGTCTGCAGAGCCAAATTACTTCTTTGGCTGCCTCTGATGCTGCTATAACCTCAGCTTCAGTAGTTGAAGTGGCAACAATTGCTTGCCTTTGGCTGCGCCATGAGATAGCTCCTCCAGCATATATCATAGCATATCCAGAGGTTGATCGACTTGTTTTGGTACATCCACCAAAATCTGAATCACTATAACAATGAAGCACACCTTTTGTCTCTGTAGCATGGTATGTTATTCCATATCCAACTGTGCCAACTATATAGCGGAATACTCTCTTTACCCTGACTATATCTTCTGCAGATGGGTTTTCAAGTGATCTCGAAAGAAATCCTACACTATATGCTAGATCTGGCCTGGTACCCACCATCAGATACATAAGGGCACCAACAGCTTGCCTATATGGAAAATCAGAGTTTTTGGTTTCAGACTTTTGCAATCTGCAATCCTTTAACATGGGTGTAGCCACAGATTTGCATCCCTCAAAACCAAAACACTTAAGTATCTTTCTGGCATATCCTTTTTGACTGATCGTTATTGAGTTGTCTTTATGATGCTCAACTTCAAGGCCTAGAAAACAAGAAACTTCTCCTACTGAGATCTTGAATTTTGTTTTCAGCTCCTTGATGAACATTTCAGAGTCCTGTTGGTCAGTTGCAGCAATTAATCCATCATCAACATACAACACTATTAACAATTTTCTACCTTTTCTTTCCCGAATATAAAGGCAGGGATCTGCTTCACTTGCTTTAAAACCAAGATCTGTTAAAAATTGACCAAAACACTTGTTCCAACAGCATGGTGATTGTTTTAAACCATACAGGCTGTGCTTGAGTTTACATACTCTTCCTGAACCATCTTTGAAACCTTCTGGTTGTTGTATATATATGGTTTCCTCCAGATCTCCATAAAGGAATGCTGTCGATACATCAAACTGAGTCAAGTGCATCCTTTCTTCAGCTGCAATGCTTAAAACTGTCCGTATTGTTCCTAATTTGGCTACTGGACTATATGTCTCACTGTAATCAATGCCCTGGCGTTGACTGAAACCTCTTGCAACAAGTCTGGCTTTATACTTGTTGATGCTGCCATCTGGATTTGTTTTAAGTCTATAAACCCACTTACAGGGTATTGCTTTAGCCCCAACTGGTAGATCTGCTAGCTTCCAAGTATGATTTTCACTTAATGAATTCATTTCACTCTTTCCATGGCTTTTTTCCAGTTACTGCTATCCTTGGAGTTAACTGCTTCTTCATATGTTTCAGGATTATAGTCATCTAAATATGACTCTGCTTCCATAATATGATCCTCAAACCGTTTTGGTTTATGCAGAAGTGAGCGGTTCCTCAGCTGTCTATCTGATATAGGTTCAGCATCTTCTTCACTATCACTCTCAGAATCACTTAAGTCTTCTTAGCTTTGTGTACTTTCTACAGGGTTGTCTTCAATTTTTCTGAGATGCTCTTCATACTTTCCCTGATTTGTATCTTCTATTATCCCATCTTCTAATTTCAATTCTGTATGGTCATCACATTTGTCTGCTTTTTCTTGAAATATTACATCGCTAGATAAAATTACTCTGTGTTCTTTCTTTAGCCAAATTCTGTATCGTTCATCTCCATCATACCCCACAAGGTACCCTTGGATGGCCTTCTTGTCCATTTTCCTTCGCTTCTGAGCTGGAACATGAGCATAGCATGGAGATCCTATTATGCGCAAGTGTTTTAACCGGGGTTTCTTTTTGAGCCAAAGCTCATATGGACTTACATTTTCTATTGATGACTTTCCTGTTCTGTTTAGTATATATATGGCAGAGTTAACTAACTCAGCCCAGATGGCTGCAGGGAAACTGATGTCAGGATTTGAGTACTTGAATGTTCTGGCCATTTCAATAGTGGTTCGCATTTCTCGTTCACTAGCTCCATTTTGTTCTGGGGTATAAGGTGCTGTAAGCCTTTGAGTGATTCCATTCTTGATTTGAACTTAAATTTGCTCTCCTGTCTGGGTCTTTCTGATTTTGTAGCTATTAGGGCTTCCTGGGTTTTTTTGCTACTGTCTTCCACTTTGGTAAAATTTCTTTCGAACATACACAGCTGCACTGTTAATTCTTCAAATGACTTCTTGTCATCTCCAGCTAACAACATCCAACTGGATTTAAAGGTTTCAAACTGATAAGGCAAAATATGTAATACTTTACAAACTAGCATCAAATCTGGCAACTTGCTGTCCTCTCTAGCCTCAAGTCCATTATTCAGTACATTACAAAGACTTCTTAGCTTTGCAATATGTGTTGAGACATCCTCTCCTGGAACCCAGCTGAATGCAAAAAAACTCTGTACAAATTTTAAACAACTGATCTTTTGAAGTTGCTTCAAACTGCTGCTTTAATGATTCCCACGCATCAAAGGCTGTTTTCTTGTCCATAATCTTCTGATACACAGCATCAGTGACAGTACTTGCGATCATTGATTTTGCATAACTATTTGCTTTTCTGTACAAATCGCAGCGTTCTTTATACAGTTTTCTTACAGATTCTTGAGCATCAGCATCTATGGATTCTGGCCTTTTCAGCTTGCCATCTATAATCTCGATCGCTCCTTCGTGGTAATCGAGTAGGTCTCGTATCTTCCGTTTCCACATCGGCCAATCTGTTTCTCCGGTCAAAGGCTTAATATGACGACTGAAATACATACTTATTTCCTTTCTAGAAATTTAGATTTGCAGGTTTCTTAAATAATTTGAATTAATATTTCTAGGCTAAACAACGGTCATCTTCCTCGATCTCTTCAAAATGGCGGCGCGATCACGCTATCTTCCCGCCAAATTGCCGATCGGCGAAACTTTGCCGCGACTTGCTGCTTCCAAGAAATAAAGTTCTTTCAGCCTTTTCTATCGTAAAAAACTCATAATCTTTGATACTTCAAGCACAGTTAGAGCTTGTGCTGGTACCCATAACCTGTTTAAGTTTTTATTATTTACGGAATACGAGAATTATCACAGACTTAAATTACAACCTGCACACAAGGCGGCTAGAGCTAGAAGACTCATTACATAAGAAAAACTATAAATACAAATGAAAGATACAGGCGCCATCTATTGGCATAACAACAAAACCATATTAACATTCATTATAAAGTCATTGTCTTTAACAACTACAACTTCACATTCAAGTTATGTCATGTAATAGTAATGAAATCTTAAGTACCCAAATACAAAATCAACCATCGTTTAGTATAAACACATGCAAGTATTATGTCGTAATCAATTAAATCACAAATAAAATAGAGTAAAATGTGACAATCTAAAAAAAATCACAATTTATGCTCCATCTCAATCTTAGGTAAAGAAAAATTTATAGAATGAAATTTTATGACATGGGAAACAAAACAAAACAAAAAATCAAAATTTCACAAAGTTAGAAAATATTATCTTTCCAAAACAATTTCACAAAATTCTTACTAATAAGAAATGCCTTGTGAATGCCTGTTTGAAGAAATCTTTATTTATGTTTACTACACAGTTACACAAATACATCTGGCGGCTCTCGCGCGCCTTCTTACGGAGAAAAATAAGAAGGCTTAAAAAAGGTTACAACATGCCGCCCACCTTGAAATATTATTTCAATATACATGAACAATATAAAGTTATTTTACATGAATACAAATTTAATATTTAAGTAAACATTCACAACAATGAAGTATATATGCATATTAAAATGAGCTACAAATAATAAAATTATAGATTTAAATTGGTAACAGACTTAATTTTGTTATATTTCTTTTAAATATGCCATCTGATGTTTTGACAGTAACAACCCTGACTATATTATCTAAACCAGGATGCAATTGAACAATTCTACCCATTTTCCATTTAGTAGGGGGTAAAGTGTCCTCTTTTATAAGGCACAAGTCATTCAATTGAAAATTTTTTGTTGGCAGAAGCCATTTTGGCCTTTGTTGCAATCGAGATAAATACTCTCTGTGCCAACGTTTCCAAAACTGTTGAACTAGTTTTTGAATTTGTTGCCATCTAGTAAGATAAGAATGACTTGAGTCAATGTAATTAGGTTCAGGAATACTTGTCAAAGGCCTTCCAATAATGAAATGACCAGGCGTTAAGGCTGATAGGTCGTTAGGGTCATTAGATATGGGCGTTAATGGTCTGAAATTAAGACAAGCATTTATTTGAGTTAGAAACGTTTCAAACTCTTCATATGTTAATTTAGTTTCTCCAACAACGCGTTTTAAGTGATATTTAGTTGACTTTATTCCAGCTTCCCAGAGACCACCCATGTGTGGTGCACCTGGAACATTTAGATGCCATTTAATACCATTATCAGTTAAAAATTTACTAACATTTTGATTATAATATTCTGATTTTGCAAGCTTCTCAAATTCCATGAGTTTGCGTTTTGCTCCAACAAAGTTGGAACCACAATCACTGTATATGTCACTGCTTTTTCCTCTGCGGGAAATAAACTTCTTCAGAGCTGCAATAAATGCATCTGCTGAAAGATCAGTCACCAGTTCTAGATGAATAGCTCTAGTAGTGAAACAAACAAACAGAGCTATGTATGCTTTAAAGGATTTGGAACCTCTACCTTTAATGGTTTTAATTTGAAAAGGACCAGCATAATCTACTCCATAGCGCATAAAAGCAGGAGCAGGAGAAATGCGAGAAGATGGCAAATCGCTCATCATTTGATTAGTGATGGAAGCTTTTACTTTGCAACATTTTACACATTTTCTTATTAAGTGTCTGATGACATCTCTAGCACCTATTATCCAATATTGTTCTTGAATACAAGATTGCACAAGTTGTGTACCAGCATGCAAGAGAATTTCATGATAATGTCTAATAATGAGATCTGTTAGAATATGCCTTTTTGGCAGTAGGATGGGATGTTTGTGGCCATATGCGAGATTTGCATGTCGCAAACGACCGCCCACCCTGAGAATGTTTGAATGATCTAAAAATGGATTAAGAGATAAAATTTTGCTTCTGCAAGATAGTGGTTGATTACTTTTTAAAGCATTGATCTCATTATTAAATTCAATAGTTTGCACTAATTTAATTAATACATACATAGCATTGTTTAGTTCATTAGTTTTTAAAAACCCATTTGTTTTATCCTTTGAATTTTTACAATTATTGACAAATCTTAAACAATATGATATTACACGTTTAAGTTTAGAAAGAGATGAGAATTTATGAAGTAAATCATTACCATCAGGCAAGTGATTTGGTACAATAATTGATTGTAATGTACAGTACCTTTCTTCTGGCACAGCATCATTCAATGCAGGAACAGAAGAGTCTGTCTGAAAAGGAAATGTTTCGTTTAAAAATTTGGGACCACACAACCATATAGAAGTGAGTAAAGTTGAAGATGATACACCACGGGTTGCAAGATCTGCAGGATTTGCGCTTCCACTGATATGATGCCACTGAGTAGCAGAAGACAACGTCTGGATTTTCGCCACTCTGTTGGCTACGAACGTCTTCCATCGGCTGGCATGGGATCCTATCCAAGAAAGAACTATGGTGGAATCCGTATAAAATTGGGCTTGTGATATATGGTAATTCAGAGCTTTACAAGTAAAGTCCATCATTTTAACTAACAAAAGAGCTCCGCATAATTCTAGTCGAGGAAGTGAGACAGTTTTAAGTGGGGCAACTCTTGTCTTGGCTATTATTAGTTGAACGTTGATTTTTCCTGTATCTGATACAGAGCGACAGTAAATTGCAGCTGCATAAGCCTTTTCAGAAGCATCACTGAAGCCAAATAGATGAAACTGGTTGTCTGAATCGACTAACAAGAATCGTGGAATTTTGATGTCTTTGACAAATTGTACATCATTAGCAAGTTGTTCCCATTCAAGTTTAATGTCTGTAGGAACCCTTTCGTCCCACTGCAATTGTTGTTTCCACAGTCTTTGCATGATTGTTTTATACTGAATTGTGATGGGTGACAACCATACAAGTGGATCGAATGTCTTAGCAATTGTAGAAAGTAATGTCCTTTTGGTTAAGGTGCCTTCAAAAGATAAAGGAGTGATTTTGAAGTAGAATACATCTGAAGCTGGATGCCACAGGATACCTAAGGTTGTTACTGTATCATCATTGTCTATATTCAAAGAAGTATTAGATAAACGCATATCTGAATCGATTGAATTTAAGAATTCGCTGCAATTAGAAGCCCATTTTCTCAATACAAGTCCGGCACTGGACACCATTTGAGTCAACTGGTTTTGAAGTTCCAGAGTTTCAGAGAGTGAATTGGCTCCGGACATCAAATCATCAACGTAAAAGTCCTTGAGAGCTGCTTTAGAAGCAAGAGGAAAATTATTTGATTCGTTTAATGCCAACTGCTGTAAGCATTTTATTGCAAGGTACGGCGCTGATGCAGTGCCATAAGCAATCCTTGTCAACCTAAAGTCTTGTATTGGCTCAAAAGGTGAATTACGCCACACGATTCTCTGGAAATCTGAATCGTGTAGAGTTATTTGTCAATACATTTTTTCTATGTCCGCAGTTATGGCTATTTTGTGCATCCTGAAGCGTAGGAGTAATGTTGTTAAGTCAGTCTGTAGCTGTGGACCAACCATTAGTTTATCGTTAAGAGAAATACCACTTGAGGACTTTGCAGATCCGTCAAATACCACGCGAAATTTGTCACCGTTTTTATTGGGTACTGGGTGATGCGGGAGATAAAAACTGGAACTGGCTGGAACGTCAATCTCGTTTTCTGGGATTAATTCCATGTGACCAAGTTTCAAGTAGTCGTCCATGAATTTATGGTATTGATCAGAAAGAGATTGGTTTTTACTGAACCGGCGTTCGATTTGCTGTAGACGATGCACAGCAATGTCTCTAGATGAACCAAGTTCATCACTAGAATCTCGGAATGGAAACTTGACTGCGAATCTACCTGTTGAGTCACGAGTATAAGTTCTTTTAAAATGATTTTCGCAAGAAATTTCTTCATTCGTAAAGGGTTTTGTTTCAGAGAGTTCCTCTAATTGCCAAAATTTGTCAAGTTGAAACTCTACTGCGTTGTAACTTGCATGATTTGATATGATTCTTTGGTAAGAAATTTTTGTTTTCCAAGAAGAACCCAACCGAAAATGGTTTCCATTGCAGTTAAAGAATGTCCTGGAACATTTAAATGCCTGTTGAGCATTATTTCTCCAAACACGTCTGCACCTAGCAGAATGTCTATTGAGCTTGGCTGAAGACAGTTGATATCCGCTAATTGTAAATTTTTGAATGTATTCAAAGCAGACGCATCGACTTGAAATTGAGGAAGGTCACAGGTGATTTTGGGTAAAATTAATGCATCTACAGTAGTACTTGTATTTTTGTAAAACAGTGATGTTATTTCTAACTGAACTAAGCCTGAAACCCTTCCCACGTTTCGCGAACTTAAACCGTCTACATTTATGTTTACGCTAGTGCGCTTAAGTTGTAATAAATTTACACAACTCTCTCTAACAAATGAGCCTTGACTGGCTGAATCAATGAGTATTCTGCATTTTTGAAAAGCGCCATTAATGTCTTTAACATAAACGATTGCGGTAGGCAATAAAACAGCCTGAGCGGCAGGTACGATTGCATTATTGCTACTTATCGTGGAATCTTCCGTGTGTATATCTGATACCGTGTTGGCAATAAAAGTTTTGATATTATTTGGATTTTTTTAGCATAATATTGAATTATGTAATTTGGAACAAAATTTACAAACACCTGCACGGCATTTAGAAATGTGATGCGTTTTATTTTCTTTAAGGCAGTTAAAACATAATTTGTATTTTTTAACAACATCCCATTTGTCTTTAATCGGAAGTTCTAAGAAACTATCGCATACAAATAATCCAAAATGTGAACCGCTATTGCAATGGACGCAAACATTCGAGACTATTTGTGAAGAGTAGGGAAATTTCTTATTTGTTTTGGTCATTTTACTTCCCCCCGCTTCAAAGGGAACAGATGTTTTTTCTTTCTGGCACTTGGCTAAAGAAGCGATGACCTAAGACGAAAGATTTAAACTGGGCGAAGGAGGGATTTTTTTTGTTTGTTTGTTCGAGAGTCCAAACGCGTAGTGTTTCAGGGTCAAGTTTCCCCCTTAGCAAGAAAATTATAAGGGTGTCCCAATGCTCCACGGGTTGCTTTAGGATTTGTAGTGTGTCAATGCATTGTTGGGTAGTGTCAATTATTTTTCCGCAATCCCGACGCAGATTTTTGTTTTAAAACAGGCTGCGAAACTAATTTATTTAATGCTGCATTTATAATTTCTGCTTCATTCTCATAGCGTTCGGTTAATGCATTCCACGCCTTTTGATAATTATAGTTTGTTATTTGAATAGATTGTAATAAAGTGGCTGCTTCGCCTTTTACTGAAAGTTTAAGATATTGCAGTTTTTGACTATCGCTTAAGGTATTATTATTTCCTACAGTCGCAAGAAATAAATCGCGAAATGAGATCCATTCCATATAGTTTGAAGTGAATACTGGCAATTCTATGCGAGGAAGTTTTAAATTGTTTACATTAGTGTTAGCAATATTTTGGCATGCATTAGTATTATTATCATTCCTAACAAGTTTTTTCATTTCCTCTTTTAAAATAATTTGTAGCGTATCTAATTTAGAAAATAAATCATGCATTTCTATTTCATAACCGTTAAAATCTTCATCTGTACAAGTACTTAGAAGATTATCATTTAAATTATTTACTTCAGTATCTATTAAATTAACATCTTTTTCATAAACTTCAATAATGGATTCAGAATTTGCTTGATTTTGTAAATCATCAATTTTGGAAACTAAACGAGTTAGCTTACCTTTTACGATTTTCTTTTGCTTAAGAATGGCGTCCATGTTGTTTTGTGACCTTCCCAATATCGAAGTTCAATGCTTGCGATGATTATTGAACGAATTTGTTTTGATGCTTGATTATTTCGACAAATGTCGCAGACCGTTACACTTCATCAATAAAATGTTTTGACTTGAATGCTGGTGCTCGACGGACCACTATGAATGCGATGGAAAAGTAATCGGTCTGTACTGTTTGAAGAAATCTTTATTTATGTTTACTACACAGTTACACAAATACATCTGGCGGCTCTCGCGCGCCCTCTTACGGAGAAAAATAAGAAGGCTTAAAAAAGGTTACAACACCTTGCTTTGTAATTCAATAAATCAAAAAAAAAAAGAAAAAAAGGATCACACAACAACATAAAAAATGATTTATGGTGTAGATGCTATTATTGATTCACACACACGTGCCCTGCATCGCTACAACGGTTTGCATGTTTCATATAACTTCACAGCATTGCTACTACATTCAGATTACTCGTAATATAGCCTTTGGAATACAATATATTTCAACCAAATATTTCAATTAATACTGTCATATTAATTTTTTTTAAAAATTTAACTCTAAATATGAATAACTGAAACGAAACTAACTACAAAATTAATTCGAATCTTATTACTCTCAAAGCTCTCGTATGCAAGACCCATTTAACACAAGAATACAGTAAATAAAATAAACAAATGGTTCTTATACTTTTAATACACGTCGAAACCTGTCGAATACTTCGTATCCAAACAAGTTTACAATTTAAAATACTGATGTACTTAAACTACCAAACAAAATTAATTGGCTAAAATACTTAACACATGTCGTGCTATTTACTAAATTTGCCGAATACTGGCGTATCCAACGAATTTATTACATAGAATACTGATGTATTCAAACAACAAAATTTAATTAACAAATATACTTAACACATGTCGTGTTATTTACGAAATTTGCCGAATACTGGCGTATCCCAACAAATTTATCATTTAGAATACTGATGTATTCAACAAACAAACAAAATTTAATTAACTAATATACTTAACACATGTCGTGTTATTTATGAACTTTGTCAAATACTGCCATATCCAAACAGGATTACCATTTATACTACTAATATGGCAAAACGAAAGTAAACACTGGTGTGCAAAAAAAAAACTTTTTTTTTTACATATTCATTTAGAGAACTCGTACACATAAACTAATGTTTCATTTCTCTCTGATCACAATTGAGGAGTCATATTATAGAAATGAGGCTCTTACCTTATTTTTTTTTTCCCAAAAAAAAAATTACTTCCGTTTTGTTTCTAATGCTTTATTTTATTTGACGTTAATTTAATATCCTCTAGTAAGATCTTTCAGACTACGGCAATAAAGTTCTTTCATCCTCTTCAATGATCACACATTAATTATGTGGCCAAACTGATCTTTAATTTAACAATTCTTTAAACATTATACATCACAACGGCACGCGACATCACAAAAACGGGACGACACTTTTTCTGAAAAATTTCTGCTGATAACAAACTACAAGTACAAGAAAATAATTCAACAACAAAGTAAGAATCCCTTAACTCATTTCAGATAATCCCTTCGGGAATTTGAAGAAGGATTTTGTGAGCTGCGCAAACAAGTTGCGCGGAGGATCAGAACTCAGTTTGGTTAACGCTCAGTCACAATATAAAGGCACCTCCAAAGACAGCCAGAACTCTCAAAAACACCTTGACAATGCTTAGGAAACATGCCAAAAAGCCAACAGCTCCTCCGCTGCTGCTTGCATAAAAGCTGAGCATCAGCAATTCATAAAATATATGGAGATTGAAGAAAGATGGAAGAAGCTAAAAATGAGTTGCAGGAGAAATTATAGGCTACATTGAAAGATAATCTTCAATTTTTTTCAAAATCATAATATAAATATAGAATAAATAACTTTTATTACAAAAATTTGTGGTAATTTATTTTTATTTACAAAAATTGTGATTTTTATAAAAATACAAAAAATTAATTAACCAGAGAAATAATTTGCGACGGCATTTCATTTGACAAAATCAGCTGGGCAACGAGGTCTTCCTTCAATGCTTGGTGTTGAATCTTCGTTTTTCAGCTCTAAATGTAGTACTAAAGCTTCAATCTGGGGATCTGCAGGTGGTTCGAAATCCCCTACAATAGTATATTAAATTATAAACAATATAAGTATTATGATTTGTAATACGTTGAAGCTATGTATTAAGTAAATCTCATAAATATCTCTCAGCATGGTTCTTACTATTTTATCAAAATAATAATAATAACAATTCTCGAATCATTTTCCTGCATGTAACTATGTAAATGCATTTTTAAATTTAGCTATTTAGTGTATGAGTTGATGGAACATCTTTTCCAACATATATATCTGTAAAATGTTCATGAGTCCAAAAAGTCTAGATTTTATTACATGTTTTAATTATATATAACAAATTATAATATATTTAGGCAAACTTCAAACATAAAAAAAAATTAATTTTAAGGGAACTTTTGTTTAAATTTTTGCAGATTTTTATTTTGGTCCTTAAAAATCACAACACAAAAATTCATTCATTTTCATCATTGATTTTTCAATATGACTGCTTCACATGGATGCATTTTCTCTTATGTATGATATGAATGCATTTAGAAAGAGTGATATTTCAAACATAAACAGCTCATTATCAATCAGTATTGGATGAAGATAGTGACAGTGCTTGTATCTCAAAAAAGAAGTTAGGGGGCAGCAAAATTTTAATGGTTTTCCTATGGAAAATCAAAGTGATCAGTATTATTAAATCAAATATAACTATCCAGTTATTACAGAATATGGAAAAGTACAAACATTGTAATAAAATTGATTCAGTTGTCAGAAGTGAGGATTTGAGAAATTGAAGGTAGTATATATGCAAGAGAAATATATTGAAATTTTTTGACAACAACTAGACTGTATTAAAATGTTTTGTGACTCACAATTTTTTTCTCTCGAGAAAAGTATAACAAGAATACAGGTGTACTTTCATCCCAGTCTGAATTTTACACAGGACATTATGAAACAAACATTTCTTTTGAAATTAATATTTTTGCAGTATATTCTTAACAATTTTAAGTATTCAACATTTATGTGATAATTTTTGAAATTTTTTCACATTTTACTCTTTAGTTTTTTAGAATTATGTTCAGTATGTAGAATATTACATTTATAATTTATGAGTATTTTGTAAAATTTGAAACTAAGTAGAATTCATGCAATATTCATGTAAGAATTTGTAAATGTAAACATTAAACATGATAAAAGATGCGATTATTTAAATTTATATACATTGGAAGTTAACAAAGTCTTGACATGTAACTAAATTACAGAGCATTCTTACCTAGACACATACATAAGTTGTGCAGAAATAATTAAGCAACAATTACTGCTGATACTCCCTCAATTGACAGTTCAAATAAGTTAATTAGGCACAGAAAACTTCTTTTGAGGATGGCATACTTCCATTCGATAGTGTTTCTTGTTAACACATGCAATTTATTATACTTGAAACAAAATATAATTTAAATAACTATCTAGGAATGTTGTTTTATATCTAACTAAATAAGCAAGTTACATGTTGTAACTAGAACATTTGCTGTTTACATTTTATACAGATGCTCTAAGCAATTTTAGTTTTTTTTTTTTTTTTTTTTAATTTTAACTGTGCTAAAGTTGTGCAGTTTAGTTGGAAGGTATGTAAATCAATCTACTTTTTATTTCAAAAGAAAGATACAAATTGTTTCATTTTGCTAGTTTTTCAAATTATAAACTAATTTCTCGGTGTAAGCAAACTAATTTTTCATGGCCAGTCATGTAATGCATGATGTAAGCAGCTTCTATTTCATTAATATATTTCTGGATTTGTTTTAAATGTTTATCTAAATACCTTTTTTTAATATATGGAGTAAATTTTATTAATCACGATCAAAGGTGAAGATTTCTTTATTTTAATATATGATAATTTGGGAAAATTTTGCTTTGAAAATATTGAACAGTTTTAGAATATATGTAAGAATGAATATTATATATGTATTTATATATATCATTGACTATCAATAGTTGTGATTTTTTTTTCTGGTTGATCTGTATAATATGTTTGTGAACTCTATGTATGAAATAAGGATTTGGAAAACAGATCTTTATCTCCTAGCAGATGGTAGTCTTTATACAACTGATTTGTTTTGAAAGAAAGACAGGCTGCATTGTTGCTGAAAATACTGATATATACACTACATGGAATGAAGTGCTTAGGTTTGCAACAAATATTGATCAGAATATCCAAGGTAAAATGTAAACATTTGATGTTTATTTAATATTGAACATCTGCAAAAAAATCAATATTTATGTAGGTAATCAGAAAATACTTCAGACAATGCTGGCTCATAGTTACAAATGATTATAAGAAATATAGACACAAATTTAGCATCAGCTGTAGATTAAGGGAATGTTTCTAGATAATACCACAAAAGCATAGAAGCACAAATGTCCAAGTCAAATAATTAATACTAGGAAATTAAAAATAAAAAGCATCTTACACATACAAATCTCATAAGATCACAATGTTTTTTCTTGCTATTAGAATGCTAATTCTTGCTGACCAATTCAACATGTCATTTATGTTACAAGCTACTTATATTAAACAGCCAACAGAAAGATAATTATGTATTCTAACTTTTTGTTTAGCATAGCATCACTTCAAGAAAAATTTCTATTAATTTGAAATATATATATATAATTAATCATAAAAACAAAACAAAAATTCAGATTTACATACCGTTTTGAGAAACTCGTAGCCGTCCATTTCTTCACACACATTATTTCTTTTTTTCTTAATATACTCTCTCTTCTGAATAATGTAGAATACTTTGAATAAAGTAGCTGCGAAATTGGGGAAATTTCAAAAAATTCCTCATAAGAGTTGAAAGAAATCCGAACTCAGCTTCAAAACTGTAAACACACGAAAACTCGCATACTGCGCATGCGTGGTTAAAACTAACCCGGCTGTGACCCAGGTTAGAATTTCCTAACCTGACTCGGAGTTAAGTTATTAACCTAGGATGGTGAATAGCACTTTCGGCGAAACCCAGGTTTCCTTCGCCTAACCGGTGGTCAGGTTAGTGGTGAATATGGGCGTTAGAATTTCCTAACCTGACTCGGAGTTAAGTTATTAACCTAGGATGGTGAATAGCACTTTCGGCGAACCAGTTTCCTTCCTAACTTGGTTATTAATATTTAGAATTTCTAACCTGACTCGGAGTTAAGTTATTAACCTAGGATGGTGAATAGCACTTTCGGCGAAACCCAGGTTTCCTTCGCCTAACCGGTGGTCAGGTTAGTGGTGAATATGGGCGTTAGAATTTCCTAACCTGACTCGGAGTTAAGTTATTAACCTAGGATGGTGAATAGCACTTTCGGCGAAACCCAGGTTTCCTTCGCCTAACCGGTGGTCAGGTTAGTGGTGAATATGGGCGTTAGAATTTCCTAACCTGACTCGGAGTTAAGTTATTAACCTAGGATGGTGAATAGCACTTTCGGCCGAAACCCAGGTTTCCTTCGCCTAACCGGTGGTCAGGTTAGTGGTGAATACGGGCGTAAATGTCACACAGAAGTCATGACTATAAAGAAAGGTTTGCTTTTACTTTTTTTCTTATGAAGTTTGAACTGATCCAGTTTTCCAATAAGAATTTATTTTATTATGAGTCTACATCCTTACATACTCCTCACAGTTATAACTATTTAAATGGGGATCCAGGTTTATCATCGTCATGCTATATCAAATAATTTTCTATACCTTTAAAGCAAATTTTGTTAAAGAATGCTGCATTTTTCTTTCTTACTAAATAACACAAAAATAAATCTTAGCCAAGAATACAGTTTCTTGCAGATAGATGTAATCCACAAATAAAATATAGAAAATAGAATAAATATGAAAATTGAAATAAACTAAATAAACTTCAGTTTTTTCGATCAAACTATTGAAAATGGTGTTTTGTCAAATTTAATCCAGTCACATACTATTGAAATTGAGGCAACACATATCTATGAATCCAATGTTTCCATGTTATTTAGCAACCAATATCACAATTTGCCAACAATGTATTATATTCTAATTTTAAACTATGTTTTAGATTGTCTCATTTAAAAACTACTCCCCAAAATAACAAATGTACAGGTATATGTGATCAGTTGTATAAAATATGTTTCAAAATATAATGTAATTTTTGCATTAGGTTTACCAAATTTGTTAAAAGGGATGTGTTTTACCAGTTCTAGTTTCATATAGGTTATCCTCATTTTGGATATTTGTAAGCTTCTTGACACAAAGTTTCAGTTTGCTAATATGTGTGCATAATGCAATTATTTATGGAATCAAATGTCTTTTTTTATAACAGCAAAAAATGTCATAGTTGCAATTTGATAAAATTTATCTGTGTCAGTACACATTTTGCGATATTCAATGCTTTACCGGACTCTTATACTCACTTTGCGCAATACAGTTTTTATACTTCATTATGAACTAGAATTGGTACAATTCACTGTATTTAACGTTGAATGAGAAATAATTGATTTACACTAGAGGATTGAATATTATCTTTGACTCAAAAGTAATTTTTCCCCAACTTCAGAATTTATTAAAGTGAACACGGAAGAGTAAAAAGTAGAAGTAATACTGTAATATGGTAGAATAAACTATTTTCAAAGCATATGTATGTAATGCAGGTTTACGAAGTAGAAAAAAATAAGACTTACTCACTGTGCTTTCTTTCCCCCACTAGTCAGTAAGAATTACGCTTTTATGACTGTCTGAAAAATTGGGGAAGGAGAGTTGGAAAACTCAATAATTAAATTAAACAGGAATTTTAAGTATGATGTCCATTCCTTAAAAAATGTCTATCATAAAGGTAAAATGCGTTTTTTAAAATTTTAGGGGCATGCTTAGAAATAAAATTTCAGTTTTATAATTAGATACATTTCTCTGTGGATAAACTCCATTTAAAATTGGAAAGTATATAAAATTACGGCAGGGGGAGGGGGGGGGGACTTGTCAAAAATTCTGACTGCTTTTTTAAAAAAAATATTAAAACATATGCTTTGTATTTTTAATAATTTAAATTAATATAAATTTAGAAATGATCTTAGTAATTTATAAATAATTGGAATATGATTTTTAACAAAGAGAAATGCATCCATTTTGTTTAAAATAATTTACTGTAAAGAAACAACTGTGTGAAATTGTAGTTTCTGTTGTTGCTAAGGTAAAAAATATTTCAATACACCTTTTCGCTCATTTTATACGCATTTAAATAAGTGAGTTTATTTCTAATTCGGCATTTAATGTAGTTATTTTTGAAAAGGAAACCATAAGAGAGAGTATCCTATGTTTTTTTTATGGAACGAGAATTTTTGCATTTTAATCTTTCTTTTCATATGAAAACATTGAAAATTAGGAATAGCTTGTAAAATTTATGCTTTTTATTCCACTAAATTAAAAACTATAATACATGCAGAATGTACTTAAATTTTTGTCTTGTTCAAACTCAAATTTCATTTGGTACAAAAACAAAAAAAAAAGGAATCGCTTACTGAAATCAAATATGCATTTAGCAGTAATATGTAATGAAACCCTCTTTTTCCTTATTCAATTCCTACTATTAGTTCACTCTATCTATATATTTATTTATCTTGTTCAAATTTTCAATTGTTAATAAAATACTTTCTATTCATCCTATCAAGTTCAAATACTTTTTTTTAAACTTGTAGTTGTAACTTGATGTTAATACAGATATTTCAAATATTCATTAATTATCGGTTTTTCTACCAAATTAGCCATTCTGTGACGGGTTCTTACGCGTTTCACTAACTTTCTCATATACTTTTTAAATATTTTATTTATTTCAACCAATCCCACCGGGAGCCAAAGCGTGATTTATGCAAATGAGATATTTTATATAAGTTCGGGTTTAGCGAGTTAGAGAGGGAGAGAATGAAATGAAATGAGAAAGTGTTTTTTTAAGTGTAAACTTAGACGTTGTGAGTAGAGTCTATTGTAACGTTGTGGATAAATTTAGTTCATAAAAGAACTGCGAAATAGCAGGGAAAGAAGTCGCCTATTAAAGGAATACAATCAAGATATTAAGGAGCAGCTAGACGAACCTGCCATAACGTAAGGAATCAGGTTAGTTTGATTTGTTCCAATTAAGTATAAGTGTGTAGCTGTAATTGTACGCGTCGTCCCTTCGTAGACTCAGATAGGATTCCGTCGTTCATGATTATTGAATCCTTCTCATTCTCCACTGTGTTTTATTGTTCTTAAAATTGAATAGTATTTGTGTAATCTCTTAATTAAGAAAAGTCAATAAATAAGATTGATTTGTTAAAATAAGTAGTGTTTTATTATGAATTCAACACATCCAAATTCAGGTAATAACTGAAGGGGAGTTGATAATCTTAGAGGGTAGCGAGAGACTACGACAATTCTTACAACAATGCAGACAAATCATGCTCTTTATATAATTCCTACTATTAGTTCACTCTATCCCTATATATATATATATATATATATATATCGTCCAAATTTTTTATCGTTAATAAAATACTTTCTATTCATCCATCAAAGCAGGAATTGACTTAAATTTTTTTTTTATATTACTTGTTTTCGGCATAAATTTAGTAACGAATTGAGTCGAGTTTATGCATTATATGCATAGATATAGGATTATATTATGGTAGAATATACTAATTTGTTTGAAAATGAGTTTAATTTATAATCTGATTTAGCTTTCAAGTATGCAATATATATATATTGTTTCTAGTAAATTTTGGAAGTCTGCTTTTTTATTTTTACACAGAGAAAGTTAATACTTAGTCATAAAATACTAAGCTTTTAAAAAATTTTCATTTATATTAAACGAAAATAACAGAGAAACTCGATTCATTGTCATAATGAAAATCATGGCTTCCGGTCAATCTATCATTCGATTCTTGTATTCTTATGAATATATAAACATATTGAATTGGTATGTGTTGATAAAACAAGTATTTACGAATACGTAACGATTAAACTGTAATTTGATGACCCACAGAATGAGCGAAACAAATAGTCGATTAAATAAAATATAATCAATGAATATTCGTTAGCTCAATGTATCTAAAATTATAATCAAACATTGTATTATGTAATACAGAAAATTTAATCTGAAAACAAGCATATCACACACAAATCACTTTAGTAAACGCTTTTTATTCTGTATCAAATTATTTACCCTTTCGACTTACAGTAATTACATTTTTGAAAGATCGCCTCTAAATCATTCTTGGTTTTATTTGAAATACTTATTCATAACCTTTTGGAATTTCTGTGTCATGAGTGATCGAATGATTTAAATTAATCCAATATCTTTTCGTTAAAAACCCGGAGCATAAAAAACAATCATAAACAAGAATGTGAGCGCTTTCTGCTCGTAATCGTATTACTTACCATGCAATTACATAATTCAACTTTTTATTTAAAAAATTTGAACAAATCAATTACATAAAAAAAAGTTGTAGCATGTATTTAAGCTTGCAATTTCGAAAGATGGTTTTATATAGTTTTTTATCTATCCAATATGCTTTCGATAAGAAGCTATCTTATACCGTGCGAATACGTCTACGTCAACGGCGAAAATGAAATGTTTGGCATCGTATTCAAAGCAAGCGTCGATATTGGCGAGAAAATTGCTTTGCTCTGTAACCCTGCAGAATGTCATCACCCTCTTTCCTTCCCCTTTACTCATGTCATCCCCCTCTTTCCTTCTCCTTTACTCACGTAAAAAAGGTGTTCTCTATTTAACGACTTCCTATTTTTTCATATAAAACATAATAGAATCTTCGTGTTTTTGATATCTAGATACGATTCGCTGGGACCAATTTTGCCGCGGTGACGCTGATACGTAAGTTACTATCAGGCATTTTTTTCGATAAAAACTCAACATAATTTTCTATATCTGCCCAATTTTTTTGCGAGAAAATCAAAAAACATCATAGAAAATTGTTATTTCCTGTGATATTTGTTTTAAACCATTCTTTGACTTACTGGAAACACATGTTTGGTAAAAATTCTGGGTGCCGAATTCTGCACTGCTTTGGTAAATTTTTCCATTATGCCAGGATTTGATTCTTCTAAGTTTCACAATTTTCTTTTTATTATTAAAAGAATACATTTTTCTTCAAATTGTGATTTATATTGAAGCACAAGATCAGACTTTCTGTACCTGAAGTATGTTCGCCTTCAATCTTTTGAATCGTTTTGTGAAAAATAAATGCCTGATTATGTGTGAAATACATCAACATCTCTGATAATTGATACTGTACTGGCACATAACAGTTTGGCCTGGCATCTCTGAGTACAGAAATTAACAGATTAGTTTTAAAATACTAACAGGGAGGACAAGTAGGACACTTTTGAGAAAGGACAGAATATATTAAAGAAGCACTGTCCTTTCTAAAGGATGAGGCCACGGCAGCCTAATGGTCAAGGTATTGGATCGTTGCTGGTGTATTATGAGTTTCAACCCAGTATCACTAAAAACCCGCCGTGTAGGGGAGCGATGCACGTTAAATCTGTCAAGAGCTCAAACATCCTCCTGTTGGTCTGGTAGTTATGAGAGGGAGGTGCCAGCTCAGGTGTCATCCTTGTCTCGTGACTATGGTTCAAAATTACAAGGTCCGTCACAAAATGCCCTCGTGTAGCTGAACAGTGCAATGTTAATTTTCACTCACTCACCTCCCTAAAGGAGGACGATTGGTGTCCTTAATTATACATAATTATAAGATCTGACATGGAGAAAAGTTTTAGGAAAATTTATCTTGCAACTGATAGAATGTAACTAAAGAAAGTGTTATTTGAACCAAATGGGAAAAATAATTAATTCATATTTTATTTGATGCTGGCTTGGAAACTCTTTCAGGTAGTATAATTTTCAATTATAAATATTGATGTCAATATTTACATGAGTAGCATAGCTACCAATGGGCTAGGCGGTGCCGTGCACCAGGGTCCTCGGACCCTGACCACCAAGCAAGCCAAATTTTTGATATTATTGAAATGTTTATATTATTTTTAATTTTTCTATAAAATTCTATTTGAAAAGTTCCTTGAAAAATCTTACCTTACTTATTATTACATCTTAAAAAACCTACACAAGAACCAATTCCTTCCTAGTTACATTCTATTTTTTATAACTGTATGATTCATGATAAGCTAGTTTACTGTTTCAATATTTTGCAATTTTATCTGTATCTGCAATACACTGTGTAATTTTGTTTCCCCTCCTCAGCACTTTTGCAGAGGCTTTTTTTAAAAAAAAAAATTATTATAATATTGTAATGTATTTTCTTCATCTATATTTTTTAGCATCATTTCCTGTCCATCTCCGTGGACCGTTTTGTAACTCTAAGCCCTGTGTTGAATGAGTTCGATTCTCCTGAATAAATTAATAAATAGGGATTCCCCAATGGCGTTTTGTAGCGTAGCATTACATTTCTCCTTCCTTTTAACGTCAGTACTCCAGCACATATGAATTGTATTGGATAAATTATAAAACTAAAATTATGGATAAAAAAAGGAAACCCAGTGGTGCAGTTAAGCACAAACAACGCCAAGAAAGAGAAGATAGTAAATAAAAATTATAGCTTTGTATATTTAAAATATTCATATATTTTTACTTTTTACTTGATAAAATCCAACCAATCTGGGGCCCTCATTTTTTTCCCCACCAGGGCCCTTGGATACCTAGCTACGCCACTGATTTACATTTTTTGTTTCCAGTAAAAATCTCATTTGGAGATTCAAAATTTTGCTGGCTTTCAAATTTCAGTCTCAAGTGCAAAAAAAGTACTTTTTTGAAAGGATTCAAATTAGACAAAATGTTGAATAACTGATACAGTAAACGTCCTTGTTATTTTTAGAATGAGAGAATAGAACCATGGCAAGCAGAGAGATTTATGAAATGAAGCACCATTCCAATTCAGAGCCTATGACACATGCTAAATTGGGGTTGTCAATTTGGGGATTTATCTTGAAAGTTAGCATTGTTGCAATAGTACGCAAGTACTGCAATGGAAAGTTTTCTTGATTTTGTAATTTTTTTAGGTGATTTTGTCTCAATTTCTGTCTTCCATTTATCTGCATAAAATAATAGTGGCCTTTCCAGTCAGATTAGTCAAATCTACTAAGTGCTGAATCCCTTGTAGAGAATTTTCTAGAAGTTCTTAAATATAGTTTGAATCATAGGTCCTTCTTTTATTCTTGATTTTCAATTGTTGTGATGTTATTCAAAATCTACCTTTATCTCAGGGCAAGATTTCTTAAAATGTATCATTTTTCTGTATGCTTAAATTTTTATTTACTATCATTATTATTAATATGGGTTAAAAGTATATTTCTGCTGTGAAGTACTTTTATTTTTATTAATTTATGGAAATTTTTTGTACATCCTGTGCTACATAGAATAAGTTACTTTTGGGTGCTAGTTTGATATCATGGGTCTACACGCTAAGTTGTGTTGTTCGCTAAGATGAGCGATAAAAAACACATTACAATGTAGTTACCTCTGGCAATGTGGTTGCCATGAGGATAAGGTATATTACAGTTAATTGTTATTGGTTTTTTTCCCTGGGGTAACCCTATTAATTTCAGATGGGATTACAATTCAATTTCTTTAAAAATTTAACCATTTTCAGTTGCATTTGTTCTTAAAGCCAAACGCTTCAGTCTTCTGCTGTATTTTGTGCTATTTTCAAATATGGATATTTCTAATGTTAGTGAGTACCAAGATAAAAAAAAAAAAAGAGTACACAGCACTTTTAATTATTTCTTTAAATTGTATATTTTTATTAGGTTATATTTTTATAATTATTACTGTTAGTTATTTATAATTATTATTATGTTAGTTATTTATAATTATTATTATGTTAGTTATTTATAATTATTTTTATGTTAGTTATTAAAATTATTTTTATGTTAGTTATTTATAATTGTTATATATTCTTATATATAATTACTATTAAATTACATTATACGATTATTATTATATATTATTATTACTATATCACATTATATGAATATTTTGGTTCAAGTGTTCAGACAAGTATCGCAAAGTGAAGTAGTTTGGCAATCGATTTTGGTCACCAGAAGAAATTGACATTGCCAAGGTTGCATACCCCCCCCCCCATACTACACTTTAACTGAATATTACATGTAATTACTATAAAATTATATTAAAAGATTATTATATACTGCATAATATTACTATTAGTAAATATAATTTTTTTAACATTATATTGCTATTCATCATTTATTGATCTTGGTTATTCTCAATCTCTTCCTATATTCTTCATTTGAAATATATTTCAAAACAATTCTTTAAAATTATTTCCTGATGATTTGTTACTGCTACACCACCATCTTGGATTCAGTTCCAGCGACAAGAGCTGCTTGGCACAAAGAGACCCATGATATAAAACTAGTTTGACTCGACAGCTTAGGGTGGACCTTGGCCTTCTCAAGAAACCTTTTCCAGGCCAGCTGCTTCCTGCTAGTGTTCTCCAATTTTTAGTTCTCAAAACTGGAAGATCTTTTTCTGGGCCATCAATCCATCTTAGATTTGGCCTGCCTTTTCTCCATGTTTCAACTGGCTGGCCATTGAAGACTTTTTTGTGTGCATTGTACTTTTTACACTGTAGAATTTTATCAAAAACCATTACTTAAGATTATTTTTACAGAAATTGTATAAGAAGTCTCTATGAAAATGTATTTTGTTCAAAATGAGTAACATGATCTGAAGAGCTCAATTCAAACACATCTAAAACAATCTTTAAGATTTTTGCTGCTTCATGAACATATTTGAAATAAACTGCCTGCTATCAAAAATTTTGACTTATTTATATGTTTTGCATACATCTTCTTGTATAACATGAATATTTAGCTTAGGATCTGAGTTAATTGCTTTGTGGATAATTGCTCATTAACTTTTTACCCAAATATTTTTTTATTGAGTTCTGATTTCAGTAACTCGGTATTTTGCTTATTAAATGCAGTTTACCTTTAATGTACAGGTTATACATTGTATTCATCATTTCAGCTTAGTTATAATTAGTTATTGTAGTGCTTAGCAAGAATAATTTTTTTTTTTATCAATGCTGTAAAGTTTGAAAAAAGTGTTAATGAAATTTTTTCAGTTTTTTTAAACTAAGATTACCATTTTATCCCAGATGAGACTAGAATGGTCCAATAACATACTTCATATCCTGGATTTTCTCAATTACTTATGTACATCACACTTTGAATCAAGACAACTATTTCAAACACACTTTGTAATTTTGAAGCACAATAGATAACAAGGGCAACAGTTGAGCTCTCGCCCAATTCTCAGAACTTGAAATCTTTTAGCTTTGATAGATTTACCTTGCATCATCTCTTATACATGGCAGGTTTTTAGTTACTACAGGATGCAGGGCACTCAACACAAGGAACAATGGCTTTTACGAAATTGCATGAGACAGATTGGCTACTAGGGCCTTTTCATTCCCTTAATAAAGTTATTATTAAGTTTATTCAGTTATAAAATATCAATTTTCTTTTGTGTTATCATGCTTACAGAATAGTCTTATTCTTGTGTAAAATTTTCCTTTCATAAAAAAAAGTGTAAAGCAAACTATTGTGGAGAGTATCTTTTTAAATTCAGAGCCTTTTGAAATTTTTTTTTTTGAATCCCTTTGTCGAAACAATTTTAATTTCAAAAATCTTCTCCCATGGCATTGTTGCCTATTGTTAAAAATTGTGTTGTCTATCATGCAAGTAGCTTTCTTATTACTCGTGATCTTGACTATAATTTAAACCAATAATAAAACAGGTAAAATATAGACCTTGCAATGCTTTTTCTTTCGATTTTATAATTTTCTTGTTTGTGTACCATTGAATAATGCATATCCTCTTTGAATTCTCCAAGAAGGTATTCTTATTTTATTATGGCATTTTTTTAGTTTCCTGTCATATTGCTGATGTTAACCTAATTGTAATTGTAAACCAGTACTTAAATGTATTTGTAGTAAATAACATTTGATATATTTTTAAGATTTTGATCTCATTTCAGTACATATCCTATCTAAAAGATAACTAATTTCTTCAAATATAAAAAAAGAAATTCTAACCCAATTATTTAAAGCTGCAATATCTAGCTGAATTTCTTTTTTTTTTTCCTTCATAAATTAAAATGTAGAATAAAATTCTGATTATATTTTCAACATTATACTGAAGAATGTTTTTATTTTTTTTGCAGAAGGATTTTAATATAAACTCTTCTGAACAAGACTTCAAGACTCATTTTTTGCATTGTGGATTTTAAATAGACATTTATATATTTTTAAACATTTGTGGAAAAAATGTTACAGTGAACATGTAAAATGTTTTCCCCTCTATATGATAACTCTAGCCATCATTTACATGTTCATGGTAATAAAAAACATCATGTTTGTAAAATATGCAACAAGTCTTTCTCTCAAGGTGGTGATTTAAAAGTACATTTACGTATTCATACAAACGAAAAGCCTCATGTTTGTGGAAGCTGCAACAAGGGTTTTTCTGTAATGGGTAATTTAAAAAGACATTTATTGATTCATACCAATGAAAAGCCTTACATTTGTGAAATATGCAACAAGGGTTTTTCTCAGATTGGTCATTTAAAACAGCATTTACGGATTCATACCAAGGAAAGGCCTTATGTTTGTGAAATATGCAACAAGTCTTTCTCTCAAAGTGGTGACTTAAAAAGACATTCACTTATTCATACAAACGAAAAGCCTCATATTTGTGAAAGCTGCAACAAGGGTTTTTCTGCATTTGTTGATTTAAAAAAACATTTATTGATTCATTCCAATGAAAAGCCCTACATTTGTGAAGTATGCAATAAGTGTTTTTCCCAAACTGGATCTTTGAAAAAACATTTAAAGATTCATATCAAGGAAAAGCCTTATGCTTGTGAAATCTGCAATAAGTCTTTTTCTGATAATTCTAATTTAAAAAGACATATACGTATTCATACAAAAGAAAAGCCTTATGTTTGTGAAATGTGCAGCAAGGGTTTTTCTCAAGCTGTTGATTTAAAAAGACATTTACGTATTCATACAAAAGAAAAGCCTTATGTTTGTGAAATATGCAACAAGTCTTTTTCTCGAAGTGGTCATTTAACAAGACATTCATTGATTCATACCAAAGAAAAGCCTTACATTTGTGAAATGTGCAATAAGGGTTTTTCTCAAAGTGGTAATTTAAATAAACATTTACTGATTCATTCCAATGTAAAGCCTTACATTTGTGAAATGTGCAATAAAGGTTTTTCTCAAAGTGGTAATTTAAATAAACATTTACAGATTCATACCAAAGAAAAAGCTTTATGTTTATGAAATGAGCTATGAGGGTTTTAAAAATTTGTTATTAAAAGCATATTTACATTTTCATTGGAAGAAGTAAAATGAACACATATGTTTGTGAAATATGAACATTGCTTCCTCTCAAGACATTTCTTGAAGACATCTTGCTTTTAGAACTAAAAAAAAAAATTCAACTGTGGAATGCTTTTAAAAGTGTCGTATTTCTTTTGTGTTTATTTTAAATTGATTTACGTTTGTGTGACAGTAAAAAACCTTTACATAGGCTTTTCCTTTAGTCTTTTTTGCTATAGTTTGACATTTTATCAACAAGTATTGTAAGAAAGACATTTTTTTTACAAAACATTATTTTCATTCAGTAAGGTATGATAATAAATATATATTTTATTTGATTATGACTTCTATATTTTTAAATGAGGAAATAAAACAAAAAAGTAAAATTGATATGCAGTCAAACATCCATATAACAAGCCTCTATTTTGCAAGCTTTTCCTGGAACCAAAAACATTTTACTATTTTTTTCATAAAATAGCCTCCAAATAGCATAGTGTATTTTTCTCTTGCAATTCGATCCCCCCCCCCTATTTTTAAAAATTTTCAATTTATTTTCTCTTTTAGTACATTTTATAGTAATCAGTGGCCTTTAACTGGTTTTATTAAGTGCATTAAACAATGAAATTGCAGTAATTTTTCATACAAAAAAAAAAACTCAAGTAAAATGAACAGATTTATCAGTAATTAAATTTAAGGACACATGTGATACAGGGCCGATCCTAGGGTGTCGGCCGCCCTCGTGCGAAGTCCTAATATGCCGCCCCTCTAGAGAATTTTTTTTATTTTGACTAATACTTATATATTTAATTATTTATTGTATTACTTGCATATTTACTAACTTATTATTATACTTATAAATTTAATAACTTATTGCAATACTTATATATTTAATTATTTATTACAATACTTGTATATTTAATTGCTTATTACAATACTTATGCTTTAAATTACTTATTTAATACTCATTTTTTGAGGTTATAAACTCATTTATTTGTATAAGAGTAAAAAGTAAGACATCAGTAAAAATGCAAATAAAATTTGAAGTGTTAAACTTTATTTTTTATTACTTTTATTTTCCTGGTCAGCTAATAGGATATGATAGCGACAAAATCTTCAACAAAATAATAAACAAGCAAGAATATTACCTTTGAAATAAAATAGACATTTTATAATTAGAAAAGCAAAACAACAGTATTTACTCAGAAAATATAATCTAACTAGCTGAAATGCCCGTTCTTCGCACGGGTTAAGTGTTAAAAACATAAATTCATCTATTATAGCAATTATAATATTTTAGTGAGGATAAACCCTGTATGAAAAAAGTAGTATAACCAAAAATTAAAAATATTTTTTTTCAAATGAATGTTTTCACTATAAATAATTTTAAACAAATTGCAATTTTGCCTCAAAGTAAATAATAATTTAACAAAAACAAATATTTCAATGTAAGAGAGAAAATTAGCAAGTTGAAGAGTAAATAGATATGAATGAATGCAAATATAAATAAAAATTATTAAAGAAAAAGTGATAGCAGTTGTAAGTTTCTGCTATGGGAACTATGGGTGAAACAACCTGCAATAGATGAACCGAAAGAAAAAATGAATGACGATAAACTGATTCACTAAATGCTATCATAAATAAAAAATATTAGAAAGCCTTCAACTGAAAAAAAAAATTAAATTAGCATTGTACCCATACCTCATATAATACTATCTAACATCTCTGCAATACATCTAATATAGAGTATTAGATGTAATTCAATACTAAAAAAATTTAATTAGTATGAACTAAAATTAAAATCTACCTAAAACAGGTCCCCGTTGAAATAGTCCAGAACCAACAACAGTACTAAATGAAACAAATAATAAACCATATTGTTAAAAAACACATTCTTAAAACAATACTTTTTTGCAATATTTCTATTAAAAATTACAATTTGATTGCAAAGAGCAAAAGAATGAGTACATACAATGATAAATAACTATAGTAATAATTAAAATATATATATCGTATATGGACAGTATAACATAAAATATGCATATGATCTCCAAGAAACTACGCGAGGAACAGATTATCAGAAGCAACGTAAAATCATTTCAACACTGAATTTTAAAGAAACCCAGAGGGAAATATGAGAAAATCTTTTCAAGGTGCATCCTTTTTCTGTGCAAACATTTTTGCGACCACACCTGATACAGTTTTCTGATTTGCAAGATTGCCAGAAACAAAGTTGAGTCATGACGAAAAATCTGGTCAAAATGGAATTCCAAAGAAAATATGAGAATATTATTTCAAGGTCACCTTATCATAGTTTCAGCAAATAGCTTTTTGTTAAATTTATGACTTTTTCTCATTTAAAACAAAGATGAATTCGTATCGGTCATAAGGACCATAAGGCAAAAAACTGCGACACGCAAAAAAAAAAACATGATACATACTGGTTCCTCATAAATATGAAGCATTATCTTCACGATATTACCAACATGTTAAGAACAATTAGTTTGAATTCAGTGTCATTTTCTTTGTTATATTTTAAGTAATATTCTCTACATTGAACAAAATATTGAACATGCTGATGAAGAAATTATTATTAGTAAGGATGAATATTTATCTTCAACAACAGAAAATGGCATCGATATGTAAAACATACAACATTTAAATGTAAAAAATGTATACAATGCATGTGTATATATACAATCTGCATATGAACAGATTTGTCAGAAGGAAAATTACTTTGATGAGCATTTAATCGCATCCATAGTCTCCGTGTTCATCCATAATTTTTCTAACAGATGTTTTTTTTTGTGAAGAAATGGACATGACAAAAAAAAAAATTCTGGTGAGAAGTGAAGGTGTAGTTTCATTGATTGTAAAAAAAAAACCCTTTGATATTTGTGTCATGAATAGGTAATCATGATCGAAGATTCTGGTTACAAAAGGCCTCACAAATTATTATTAGGCTGAAAAGTAGACTTTTTGTGTGTGTGTGTGAGTCTTTGTATCACATAATTACTGCACCAACAATGATACGCAAGAAAAGGATAGTTCAGAAAAAATAAAACTGTGACACTGAAATAGGAATTATAACATCAATTTAAATTAAAACGTTATCTAAAACAGAAAAAGTAAGCCTTAATTTTGATAAAATTGCCATAAAGTTTTGAACAATAAAAAAACACATAGCAGAAAATCTTAAATATTTAAAATTGAAATAAAAGAAACAAATAAATATAAAAGTAACCTTACATATAGTATAGAAATTATAATATTAATTCAAACCAAAAGCTACTTTAAATAAAGATTTGATGAAACTACCATAAGCAAAATCTTATACGTGAATAGAAATTCTAACTTAAAATCACAATATTGACAATCTGTTAATCTCAATTAGTTTGAATTGAGTGTCATTTTCTTCAGTTGCATTTTTCTACTTTTTTTGTTACAATGGAAAAACATGGAATCTGCCTATAAAGGAAAATGGTACTTATGTATTGGCGTCATTGCAGCAAAATTTGCACCACAATATCAAAATAACAGATTCTTATATGGGAAAAAAATCAAATTTTGGTGAAAAAAGCCACTTTGACTGTAGTGACTCTAATACATTAGTATCAGGAAAAACAGTACCCTTTTTTAACAGAAGGAAATGTAGGAACTTAAGATTTTATTGACGAATGCCACTGTTCAAAATTACTCGCCAAGTTGGCAACGCTGATTTCACATGTGTTGTACGCGTTAAATTGGCAACCATGTGTTTTGTTTCATGTAATGTCTCTAATAGGTTGCGATAATATGTAAGAACTGAAATATTATAGGAAGATTTTTTGGTACTTATGTATTATTGCAACAATTGCCAACTCTATTAATAACTCATCAAGTTGACAACAGCAATAATTTCCTATGTGTTGTCCACACTGAATTGGCAACCATGTGCTTCGTTTCATATAATGCCATCATAGGTTGAGATAATACATAAATACCTATTTTTTTGACCAAATGGTCATGCTGACTTAGTTTCACGCTATGCATAGCCTAAATATAACTGCAGATTGATAGCATCACTAATTTCAGTTTAACAAAAAGAAAACCTCATATATAAATAAAAATTTGTATTAGCCTTTGTATTCTTACATATTAGCATCACCACAACCAAATTGGCACAAAGCAAATCACGCTATATCCACCAAAATCTGACTAATTTTTTTAAGACTGTATTCTGATAGAAAGATGCATCAGTCTTCCAGCTAAACCTCTTATATATTTTTCAATAACTAAATTAGTTTAATATACATTGTTTTGCTTATATTTTGTATGATTATTCTGAACCATTTATGGGTTTAGATTTAATTCTGTCATTTCTTTTCAGCTTAAAAATTTTTGATTTATTTTGTATGTAGTCATATTGTAATACCTATTTTGGTTAAAGGCTGTGTCAGGTTTATTATTCTATTTTCATTTTGACCTTTATATGTATACATTTGATTCTTCTGTAGTGTTTTTGGTTTTAGATTTAATATAGTCATTTCTTTCCCAGCTTAAGAATCTCTGATGACTTAAATCACAGAAAGTCTTAAACATGAAAAATTGAAACAGATAGAAAATAAGCATAAATATATATGAAGCAACCTTACATATAGTAAAAATTATGATATTAATTGAACCCAAGAAGCAACCTCAAATATAAAAATCAAGGTCTAATTTTGACGAAAATACCATAAACAGCTCAGAACAAAAATAAAATATGTCAGAAAATGTCATATGTAAATAAAAATTCATATTAGCCTTCGTGTTCTTACATATTAGCATCATCACAGCCAAACTGGAACTAAGCACACACAAATCATACTATATCCCAACAAAATCCAGCTGATTTTTTTTCATATAAAAACACGTAAGAATCTTTTGATATCAAGGAGCGATTAGCATGGCGCCAATTTGGCTGTGATGACGCTTACATGTAAGTAATCATAAATTCAAACTCAAATCATGATATTGGCAATCTGATAATCCAATTAGTTTGAATGGAGTGTCATTTTCTATGGTACTTACATATTATTGCAACCTATTGGCAATATTACATGAAATGAAGCATATGGTTGCCAATTTGGCAAGTCATTTATTAAGTTGGCAATATTTGCAACAATGTGTAAGTACCAAAAAAGATTATTGCTTTTTACCTTTATCGGCAAATTCCATGTTTCATCGATGTCGCAAAATAGTACCACAATCTAGCTTACAACAAAAAGAAAAGGTACTAACGTATTATTGCAACAATTGCCAACTTGCAATAATATGTGCATATGCGAGACACTAAAATAGAAAATACAGCATTAATTTTAATTAAAAGGTTATCGAAAACAAAAGAAAATTAAGCCTTAATTTTGCCAGAAAATATTAAAAAATTTGAACATGAATAAAAGAAACGTAAATATATATATAATGTAATCTAGCATATTGTAAAAATAACATTAATTCAAACCGAAAAGCAACCTTAAATACAAAAGCAAAGGTCTGATTTTGATGGGAAGTAGGCAAGATGTACTGCTAAAGTGTACTGCTATTTATATATATAGGCAATGATTTAGTTAACAGCTTTTCTTACTTTGGGGCCGACTACCTTCTGTTGTCGTGATATGAACGTGAAATGAATTGTAGCCCAAGCACAACCTTAGATTGATAATACCACCAACATTCAGGTTAGCAAGAATAAGTAAAAGCAAATGTGCAAACCCAAGGTCCTTGCAACTGTTTTTTACCAAAATATGAACAAATCTTTTTGCATTATTGACTCTAAGAATAACATAAAATTAATAAACATGGAGAAGCAAAAAATTTTCAGATACAGCAAAAAGGTTTGAAGAGTGTAATCAGGCTTTTTTGATAATCATAGTAGAGCTAAGATTAATCAGGAACATAAAATTAAATAGAACATTTTATGGAAAGTAAATATCTTTAAAAGTGGTCACAACAGTAAAAATAGTAGCTTTAGGCCAGCGTGCATTATTACAAATCACAAAAGTTGATAAGAAAAAATTATAAACAAAAATTATACACAGATACATGAATTTAATACGGTAGCGAAACTTTGGTTTTGTCCACTAACGTTGGCGGGCTAACAATCCATCTGATGTTTGATATCCCGTCACAAAATTTTCGGAGTCAAAAGTTAAGCGAAAAACGAAATCACCTCACCTGGAATATCTGTACACTTTTACGGTACATATTGCCCCCCCCCCTCTTTTTTTAAAGTACGGAAAAGGATAAAATACGTTATGAATCAAATACGATTCACATTGAAAAACATTGAAAATCTACTGTTATCGAAGTAGTGTTGCCAATCGGAAAAATAAAATTTAGAAATTTTTTTTTCTTAGGATGATTTTTTTCGAAAAACAACTGTAATTCCTCCACTAAGAGAAAAAAAAACGAATAAATACAACCATAAATAAGTATATTTACTATAAAATGTGTTGAAATTCCCCCCAAAACAGCTCGAAACATTTATTTTCGCAAAGTTATGACTTGGCATGGCTGATGACGTCATATCTCCATTTAACTGAAACATCGCATAAAAATTGAATTTTAAAAAAATCTAAAGTGAATTTCGAAAAAAACTCTTCGAGGTTAATAGCATAACAACCTATAGCTTCTACATGCCAAGTTTCATACTTCTGTATTGCTTAATTTCGCCGGTACAGCTGAAACACACAAACTTTTCTCTGATTAGTACAGATTTAGCTTAAAAATTGAATTTTAAAAAAATCTAAAGCGAATTTCGAAAAAAACTCTTCGAGGTTAATAGCATATCGACATTTAGCTTCTACATGCCAAGTTTCATACATCTGGGTTGCTTAATTTCGCCGGAACAGCTGAAACACACACACACACAAACTCTTTCTTTTATTAGTATAGATAAAAAAGTACTGAAGCATCAATCTCGTGAAAACGAAAAGTATATAAATCAGTCCTTCTACAAAGACTACTTAAAAATTAATTATAAAAAAAACTTTTCTGGCTTTCTGAGAAGCAAATTTGTCAATAATTTTGAAAAGATCAATTTTTTCAGAGATTTCCGATTCAATAGAGACTGTGTCCATATCTGAAAACCTTTGTTGTGTAGTATTCCTAAAAACTACTAGAAAAGTTCTAAAATATATTCCTTACCACCAGTGGAGCTCACACATCTAACGACAAAATTTATTTGTTCTGTGACTAATATCTGGTGTAGAGTCAAGAATTATAGTCTAATATTTTGCTTTTTTGACAATGTTATCTAATTACGAATAGATTGGTGTAAAATAGTAATTATTTCATTTTGAAAATGCTGCCCTAAGTAGTGTGGAATACGTGTTTTGTGTTATTTTTGCATTTACTGGCATTATTAATGTGTTCTGAAATAACTGGATCAAATTCGGCCAATATCTAAACTGTCTGTAAAAAATTATCGTTATATTTTAACTTTTCATACTAGTTCCTCTAAATGCTAAATTTTGACAGGCTAAAATTTTTACTTCTGCAATCAATCTTTCAATGATGGCGCGCCATCGCTTTTTTCTCTTGATCGTATGCATTTTGTTGTTCCGCGTCAGAGTACAATTTTTTTCTAACCTTGTCTTTAATTCGCACCACTATCTTATACAGTTTACGTGTTTCCGAGTATTTTCATGATTATTATAATAATAAAAAAATACATTATACTTCTCATTCCAATAAAATTCTGTTGTTTAGCTTCCTGCAAAAATGTCATTTCGGGATATTTTCGATAACATTTAAATGTTAACACATGTGTGTGCAATCTTATTTGAAAATAAATTGACAATAATTCTACTAAATGTATCTCTCTTTAAATTAAAAAAGAAAGTAAACATTGAAAGAACTAACCTATTATTGACCTAATTCATAAACTTTAAATATTCCGAGAGCATTTTTAAGAAGTGCCTTTTCGATACTTCGATCATCAATAACACAATTACTTATAAGAATGTATTTATAATTGCAACATAATATTACTAAATTTCTCTTGATGCATAAAAAAGAGGGGAAAAAATCCCATCTAAAAACACATGTGTTACTTTGACTTAACATGGTGGTTCAAAAAATGATTCATAATTGTAATCAGAAAAAAAAAATGAAAATTTACAATAAACAAGACAAATGAAGCGCATTTTTTTTTTAATATTGGGAACAGTAATGAAGGATGTGCATGTTTCGTTCTGGAAGTGGAAGCTGTCTTATGAAAAAAAAAAATTTAGCACCGATTAATATTGTTTCGATTTAATCTAAAGAGGAAATTTGAAAAACCATGTACTCTTAACTATAGCTATGGATACGCATATACCAAATAATTTCATTGACTTTAAAAAATTAGCTAGTTTTCTTTTAACTCAGTTGTCCTTTCAGTTGAAATCGTTATCACTACGTGAATTTATTTATTATATAAATGTATATATATATATATTAATGAAAGAGATTTTTTTGAAACTAAATATATTGTTTTTATAGTCCCCTTTTTCATGAAGGCAAATACCATAAAATATTCCTTAATACTTTACCTTAATAGGGTAAAAATATATAGTATATATCTTTTAATAAGAAACTTTGTGTTTGACACACAATATGTCCTAGAGCCAGAAATATTCAAATCCATCAGACCAGACACAGGGTATTTTGTCATTTAATACTAAAGAAATTAGTTTAATTAGAAATTCAAGTCGTGTTAGTCTTTAAATAAATGATATGCAAATAAAAAAGAAACGAGCCTTACACAGTAGTCGCATACGATGTGTAACATCTGGCATGTTATTGTGGTAAATTAGCAATAGCAACTTAAATCCTGGGGGGGGGGAATGAATCGAGTATGATTGGAAATAATTTTCTATGAAATAATTATATCTTTAATGAAAATTTTATTTAATTAACACAAGGAGTAATGCAATTTTTTTATCAAAAATAATTATTCTTGTTCAATTTGGGGAAGAGCGGTAATGATAATTTATGATAACTAAAGTATGACACATATACTTGTGTTTTCAAAGTATTTAAAAACCGTTGAAAAATAGTGTCAATAACAGTACCACTGTTAGTTGTCGAAACATTTCGATTTGTGTTCATTTCGAGCTTGAGTTCATCATTCAAAAAAGCTATGAGTAGCTCGGTAATTAAGTAATTATTTGTAATTAATTATTGCGGAAAATGTTTGCAATATGTTTTCAACCAGGGGGAGGGCCCCCACCATTTACAGACCACCCTGGTCATGAAAGAAGTGCCGCCCTGGCAATCCAAATTTCCTGTGATAAGAAAAGTGTATTGACCGCCCTGGTCATAAAAGAAGTGCCGCCCTGGCAGTCAAAAATTTCCTATCATAGGAAAAGTATATAGACCACCCTGGTCTCGTATGAAGTGCCGCCCCGGCAATAAAAATTTCCTGTCATAGAAAAGGTCTATATACCACCCTGGTCTCGGAAGAAGTGCCGACCTGGCAATCAAAAATTCCTGTCATAGGAAAAATGTATAGACCACCCTGGTCTTAGAAGAAGCACCGACCACAAAAATTGCGTCCACAAAATAAACATATTCCAAGTCCGTCAACTGCTTCAACAGCCATTCTCAGCAAAAACATCCATCCCTCAACAAGAGCCTAATAGTACAACAGCTCATTCTGATTCTGTCTCCTCGCCGGGACGTCGTCGGATCCATAGGGGGAGATTGTAACCCCCCTCCTCACATATAAACAGCAGAAAGACTCACGCCCTCTAGCGGCTTGAACTATCTCCAGTGATGGCCTAGCTTCGAAACTGTACGGACGTATGAGCATGCGTTCCGATCCCTTTAATTGTAATCAGTCCTCTCTAGTTATGTATATTAATGTTTGTTTTGTCCAATGTGTTTAATTAAATAGTGGACTTATTTAAAACCCATTCCCCGCGTGTCCCTTTATTACATTGGGCCAAACCTCTTATAGTATCTATATGTCGAGCCACAACATGTAAGTTGTTCTGTGTACGATAGATCGCAACACCAGCTGCTCTGTGGCCCGGTCGTTTAAATTGTACGCAGCAATCGAAGTCAGGTATCGAAACTCGTTCGTCATTGTCTAACCGCGTCTCTGCCTAAAGGACTTAGCTTCTTCTCTGATCCTAAAGGGAGAAAACAAAGATCCCACGGCCTAGACCGCAGGGGGTGGGGTGGGAACGGATCCCCTCCAGAATGAAGGAGAAAAAACAGAACTTCACTGAATAGCGCGCGCTTCCCCAACTTCCTGTTACGCATTTCCGTCCCTTTTCACTAAATCACTCCCCCAAATCTCCATCAATCGAGAGGAAAAAAAGATGTTACATATCAAAAATAAATACTCTGTAAGGACCTTTTTGAAAGCCTGTGCATTGTGTCTACCTAAGCTAGCATTTTTATTTCTTATGCAAACCCAAAGATAACGCGCCCCCGCGAGTTGCAATCGCTTTATAACGCGATGCGCTTACGCTCGTACAAATTCTGTTTGTCTCTAAATCAAAGCATGGAACAGACAATGTTGCAATTTTTTAATAGAATGTCCTAAGATCCGTATTCAAAGAGACCGGTTGCGCCTGATTCGGAGGTGTACCTTACAGGAGGAATTTGAATATGCTTTTAAGTCCTAAAAAGTACAAATTAATTCGAAATTAAAAACATAATTACCTGTTGCTATTTCAAACAAGCTAAATATAAAAAATTGAATTGTGCCAGTTTCAGCAGGCCATTTTTTCGAAATTGAGTCAGTTGATGGTAGAGACCGTAGGCGTTTATTTTAATTTCAAATAACTACATTCAAGACTAAATCTCTTGTGGCTGGCTATCTTCTAAAAATTCTTATTGTCTGTTCCCTTTAAGTTAGCTGACACCGGACATACTGTGGGTGAAAAGAATGTCTTTTGTGACCCACTAGGGACGGGGAGAAAATTAGAAAAAACATATCAAATTTCATGATTTAAAGTACACAACAGCCTTGGACCCTTCAAGGTTCAACACATAAGAAAAGAAGACTGACTTTAAATGTACACAGTACAGAGTAATAAAATAAGATATATAAAATGAAATACCAGATTCGCATTGCTACGAGTAGATACAAAAAAAAAAAAAAAAAAAAAAAAAATCAAATGCATATTTAAAAATAAATTTTATCAGAAAGCCAGTCAAATATTTAAGTGGGTATGTAAATGCAAGTATTTTTTTTTATATAGAGATATTTATAAATTAGAAAATAGTGAACAATGTAACTTTTTAACACAAACATAATTTTTAATTCTACATAAAAGCAGAATTTTGAAGAACTGCAATTTGCCGAACGCTGCTCTAAACAAAATCTTGTTTTGTGCACATTTGTCACCCTAACGTAGTAATTCCATTTGCAAAAGATAATCATTTGTACCTGTATCTCGAGGTCGGAGCCCATATACTTGCGACAACAAATCCCTACGCCATGAATTTTTTATTTTTTGGAAAAAGATATAGTCGTTACAAATTTTACTAGCAGTAGTCAGCACATTTCAATTCAATCTAAAATAAAATTCCAGATATTTAAATAAGGTACCAGGTTTCCAAAATATAAATAATAATATTTCAAAAAATATTTTCATACCAATTTTTTCGTAACAAAAAAAAGTATTTTACAAATTTGGTCCAAATGCCGCCCCTGCTGCTAACATAGAGACAATAGTAAACACGGTAAGGAGCTATAGATATGATCATATAAAATGACTCTCCAACTAGGAGAATACAAGTAAGCGGGAAGATATATGTAGGTCAAGATTCGCTTTTAATTTATTTTCTTTTATTTCTGTTTTTAATGCTATGTTGTGAATCGCTTGATTCGCCTGTTTGATTACATGCAGTGCCGGGTTATTCATTGGACGCCCAGGGACCCGGATAAACTAGGCTTAACCAGGTTTTCTGGTCAGTGCGAAGGGACCCCGTAGATCTTCTGCGCCCAGGGCCCGAAATCAGTTTAAATCGACATTGACACTAATTGTACGGCATCTGGTTACAATTACAACTAAAAAAACGCATAAAACTAGCATTTTTTAACATAGTACTAAAGTATCATTAAGTTTCTACAACATAAAATTAAATTCAGAACTTCGCTAACATTAATAACACTATGTGAATATTGAAGTGTTTTTCAAACAGGCTTTGTAATAAGAATCATTTACTCGAAAGTCCAAAGAGAAGCTGCAAGATTTTTTTCTTTTAATAACTTAATACCAAATAAAACTATAAGAAACTACCTTTTGATAGAGATATAACTGACTAAAAAGGAAAACGAGCATTTTTTATAAGTGTTGTAAGACCTAAGGCAAAAATTGCTTCTTTACCCGATTTTGTTTTTCTTAATTGTAAGGTTATTATTAAATTAAAACTTTAATATTCCTCAAATTCTTATTGAATTTAAACATTATTAGATATTTTCGTAAAGCAACTTTTCCCTTTTGAGACGCCTTTAGTAAGCTTCGATCCACAGTGGGCTGCCAGTGCCACTCTCTCTATTAAACAAAACCAAAAAAAACCTTTTTTAATGCGGTATTGTAGGATCCAACACGAATTTTGCTATCAAATGAAGGATGTTTAAAAGAGTAGACATTTATGGACAATCGGCCAACACACTATGTACACCCATTCTATTTTTATTAAACTTTGCGGTATTATCGGAAAAACGGGACTTGATTTTTCAACAACTATTCAAAATTTAGCATATTTATTCGATTTATTATAAGTTTTATTTTGAAAAATTAGTAAAAAATGTTGTTTGATTGATAGAACCATATACGGCCTGCGGCCGCCCCTTGGCTTGGCCGCCCGCGTGCGGTGCACGCGCTGCACACCTGCTAGGATCGGCCCTGATGTGATAGTGCATACTTAAAATTACTGGTTATAAAATAATGCATGTTTAAAATTAGTTGTAGGCTTAAAACTAAAAATTGTTGCTAAAAAAATTCTTTAATTTTAATATAATTTTAAAAAAAAAGTTGAAAATACTGTGTATTCCTGGACAATGTCCCCCCCCCCTCCTGTTCTTGCAGATTTCTTTCTAATGGGTAAAATATATAAAAGGAATTGATTTTTCATTTTCAAAAAAAAGTGTGAAAAGTTACTTTTTTTAATAATATATATTGTTTATGAATTTAAAATTTATTTTTGTGATCTTTAATGCATATTGAAAGATGAATCAATATTTAACGAATTTTCCATATAACGAACTTTTTTGGGGATTTAGCGACTTTGTTAAATAGAGGTCCAGTGGACTAAATTCATGTGATGTCATAATCACATGATAATTTTAAACCACGTGTTTTTAGCCAATCAAGTTCAAAAACACATGTGACGTCATAGTCACGATAAATGCAATTATCTATTTTCAGCAAATCAGTTCATGCACTTCGTTGTTACCAAATTACGCTTTTTACAGGAACTTTTTTTTAAAAAAAAATTAATATTTGTCACTTGATTTAAAAGTACTTGTATAAAACAAGACTTTTTTTTTCTTTAATTTTAAAATCTTTTTGCAGAAATTTCTTTTTATAACTCTTGAGCATCTTTACCCAACTATGCAATTTGAAATTTTACCTAAGTCTTACAAATAGAGTAAAAAGTACGAGCTATATATATAGTTTATATTGTCCGTTTTGAATTCAATGTAGAACACGTGTTTATATTATCATGTGACCGTCATGAATTTAGTGCATTGCACCGGTGTAGCTAGCCCTAAGTGGGCCCTGTATCAAAAAATTTCTTGGAGTGCCCCTTTAAAATTTCACGATTTTTTGCTTTCATACATTGTGTTTCCTGTAGCTTGGGGGCCCCGTAGCATTGATAAGGCAGTAGCTACGCCCCTGTCCAACTGTATTTATAATTTTACTGTAAAGATATATGTAATGTTCTCGTATAACATGAAATGGGAAGTAAATGTGTGTGATATATATTGATCTACATGCCTGAAAATTGTTTTGAAATATATAAGTTTAAAATATAAGGGTGTACTTTCGATGGTGAGGATGCATAATGGGCCTTGCGTTCAAGATATCAATAGTTTTAATAAGATCAAGGCCGAACATAGCAGGTGTGCACCACATGCGGGCGGCTAAAACAAGGGCCGACCTCAGGCCCCATATCAGTGGTGTAACGTACACCCACGCACTGCCGGGGGGGGCAAAGGCTGCCTGACGCCATTAATGTAGGTTTTCTCAAAATTCGCTTTACATTTTTTAAAAATTGAATTTTTAAGCGATTTTCCAATTGGCGATCTAACGTCATTCAAAGTCAAAATTTTAATACGCCCATTGATATCTTTAATCCAATAACCAAATCAAAAAACAATTTTTTATTTGCTGTAATCCCCGCGAAGAGAGAGAAATATATATACTTTTCTTCAGTAGGTTTTCTTTTTAAATCTAAATTACTAACAAATAAAACAAAAGTCAGACGGAGAATCGGATAAAATGCTAGGATGATGTAAAAATTTATCACTGTTATTTTTACAGTATACTTTACATTAGCTGTAGGGAGAAAAATAAAGTTACTTTTTAGAAGATTTACTTTTAAGAAGCTGCAGAGTATGTTATGGGCGTTTTTATCACCCCACACACACACCATGTATTTTGTTTTCATTTAGCGAAGTCGTAAATAACGTACATCTGTTATGCGTTTTCAAGCAAAATAGTATTACGATACTTGGAAAAGCATCGTAATAGAGCGTTTTAAATGATTATTTGGTCTAGATTTATGAGTATGCTATCGAATGAAGCATAATAAGAAGAAAGCATACTGGAATGTATCAGTTTTTTATTTCTTTTTTTCATGAAATCATTTTTGCATCATACAAAGAATTCTCCTTATTAAAAGCTGCAGTATTTTATGCTAGAATATAATCGAACTTTAGGTCAAGCTCCTCCTGGGATTCAGAAATGAAGAATAAAATTAGTTATACTTTTTTTCTTTCAAAGAATTTGAAATCGAAAATTTTTACTTCCTATTTTTCTTAGTGTTCGTTTTTATTTAATTTACCAGGTTATCTGTCGTAAGAGATTTCCCATTTTAATAAATATTGTTACGTTGATCGGGGTTCGAGGATTTTATGCAAGATCAGTTGTAAACAACAAGGCAATTCTTTAAGAGCGATGAGTATTTATTGTCGTAAATCAATCCTTAAAAATACAGGATTCAACAGTTAATTCGTAGAATAAATATCAGAAGGATTTCACACCTACAACAGCACTCAGACACAATCATCAGTGTCTTAACATACACTTACGTAAAAGATTATCCACAAGCACCAATCGTAATATTGAACAGTCGAGCTAATCGCTAGTCTTCACGGTCAAGGCAAGTTTACTAATCGCTAGTCAAATACCAGACTGACTGTTGTGATTGGTCTGTGGGCATACGGGCTGCTTGTAGCCCTTCATCCCATATCTGATGGTCTTTGATGGGGAATCGGCGATGGTGGGATTTTCTTTCTGCGTAAAGTTGCATGGCGATTGGTGGAGAGACTTTAGGTGGGCGTTCCTGTAGTGGAAAGTTGCTTGATGTTTTGAGTGTATATTTTGCTTGGGAGAGAGCTGAGAGGCTGCTCTCTGATTGGATGCTGGAAAGTGAGGAAATTGGCTGCCCTGGGGTCTCAGAAGGTTAGATGCGAAAAAGTGGAAGGAGCTTCTCCAGTTTGCAAATTAAAGTTAGGAGAGAGAAATAAAAGTTAAACAAATTAAAGTTCAAAATTAAAATGAGAAATACTGAAATGAAAACAGTTTAATAAATTAGAAGGTATGCAATAAAAAGTTATTGCATGAACATGTGATGCTATGGAGGATTGTAAGAATCTAGAAGAATTCTCCTAGGCCTTTTGGTTTTATCGTGAGCATCGTATGAATTTAAATTAAGCATATTATTATTGTTGGTTCGATGGAGAGAGTTAAAGAAATTAATTGCTATTTTTTGGATATGCTGCTTGAAACTATTCATTTTAAGAGCATCTCTGAAGTGATCATTACGCATGTACCTGGTTGCTTTGGTGATCATGCAAATGTAGCTATTTTGGACGGTATCTAATATTTTGATGTTACTATTAGCAGCATATCCCCAAACTGGACAAGCGTAGGCTGTGATGGGGCGCATAACGGCTGTATAGAGAAGCACTTTGTTTTCTATACTTAAATGAGAGTTCCGAGAAATTAGGGGGAAGAGTTTAAACATTACTCTCCGGAACTTATCGCGGACCTGTATAATGTGTTGTTTCCAAGTTAAGTGGGAATAAAAAAATAACGCCTAAGTATTTAGTTTCTTGAAACCCTGGGATCTGATTATTATACATGAAAATGGGTGGAGGAGTGGAGTGTTTATAGGTGAAAATGACTGCAGAGGATTTTTCAACACGTTGATACTTATTTTCCATTTATTATAAAAATTTTCTAGTATTTGAAGGTGCTTGTTAAAGGCGAATGAGAATGTTTTTAAATCTTTATACGTGGTGTCATCTGCATACATGTTAATGTTAGTAAGGGAGTTATTAGGGATGTCATTAATGTATAAGTTAAACAGCAGGGGGCCTAAGAGAGATCTTTGAGGACACCCTGCGGAGATATGCGAATTTGAAAGAGTTTCATATTGATTCGGATTTTAAAGGAGTGGTTAATAAGATAAGAGTGAATTAGATGAATGAAGGGGGGGGGGAGGGAGATCATATGTTTATAGCTTGAATGTGAAACCAAAAATCCAAACATGGTTGAACGCTTTCTGTATATCCAGAAAAACGACTCCCGTGTTTTTCTCTTTCTGGAAACCTTCAGAAATATTTTCAGTTAGTCGAAGGAGGGGGTGTAGAGTAGAGAGTTAGTAAATCCATATTGGTTAGGGTTAAGAAGGTTTTTATCATTGATGAAGGTTTTAAGTCTGTTAAGGATGATGGACTCGGTTAGTTTGCTTAGAGTGGAGAGGCGAGAGATTGGTTTATATCTATCAGGAAGATTAGCATTTTTACCGGGTTTATGAATTGGAAAAATGGCTTCTTTCCAATTATTTGGAAAGTGATTAAGTTTTAGTATTCTATTCATTAGAATGTTTAGGATTAGGATAAGTTTAATAGGAAAGTTTTTAAGCATTTTATTGGTGATTCCGTTCTTGCCGAGGGCTTTTTTGGAGTTAACACGTTTAATATAATCAATAATTTCGTCCGGCAAAGCGGGCTCTAGGTGGAAGGGGGGGGGAGGAAGTTAATTACAGTAGTGATAATTTCTTCATCGTTGTTGTTAAAGTCATCATTAGTATGGTTATTTTCTACAAAGTTATTTGTAATGGTTTTAGCAAGTAGATTAGCTTTTTGCAGACCAGTGACGGCCATTCCTGATAAGCAGTTAAGAAGTGGCATTTTGTGACGTTTGTTTTTGAGAAATCTCTGCGCCTACCAGAGGCGCATATCTTGAGGATTAAGGGCTTCTAATCTTTTATTCCTGATTTCGTTACTGTAATTTTTAAGCTCTTTTTTAAGATTACTTTGTGCTCTGTTGTAGTAAGTTTTTAAAAATTGGATTAAGAGTTTGATGGTATTGCTTCGAAACTTATTTTTCTGTTTGATTAGATTGTTGATGTGCGGTGGTGTAAAGTGCTATGCGAGTCGAGGATCGCCTCGGTGAATTCTGTGATTTTTATTTCAAGATTGTTAGTAGTATTAATATTATTAGGGTAGAAATTAAAAAAGAGATAAGTTTTTATTTAGGTTGTTTCTGAAATCGTTCCAATTAGTATGCACAGCTCTTGGGTTTGGGGGTCCGGTTTGAAGTCTGAAGTTAAAAATACAGGATTATGATCAGAAAAGATTTGCAAAGATTTGATTGTGAAGGGGTAGTAGGAATTTCTGATTAGAGCGAAGTCAATGGTGTTAGCAGTTATGGCCAATACTAGTGGGAGAGTCAGAAAAAGCAATATTGAGATTTAAAAATTTGGCAAAGTTAAACAGACGAATACCTCTACTAGAATTTATTCTACAGCGCCAGGCACTGTGGGTGGCATTAAACTCGTCGAAGACGACGCAGTTGCTGCTGGTTTGAATCAGATTTTCAAGGTCAATAGTAAAAGTGTATTCGTCAGATGAAGGGGAAACATAAATGGAAACAATAGAGATAGGATCATGTTTAGGGGGTGTTAGGATAATATTAGTAGCTTTACAGCTTGTAGGGGGAGGGGGAGACAGTAATGTTTGAGAGAATTTTTAACGAGAATCAGAGTTCCACCGGAGACCTGTCCGTCTGTGATCCGATTATTTCTGTAGCAACAGTAGTTGGCAATGTTAAAGTTATTAGCTGGTCTCAAGTGGGTTTCTTGAATAAGAAATAAGTTGGGAGAGTGTTTCTCTATGAAAATTCGCAATTCAACATTGCGTCTTAGCACACCGTTTGCGATCCATGAACGCAAACTGAGACCTACGGGGGGTTGTCTATGCATTATTATTATTGCAGGAAGCCTCTATTAAGGCGCAGATTTGATTAGGATTATTGTTTACACTTTGAACCTGATTATAATTGTTCATTAAGTTTGGGGTTGTACACATTGCCTAGGTGAACTGTGAGAGTTACATTAAGCAATTCATAGTCATTTGTAGAGTACCTTGTAGATTAAACTTATTTCCATGGTTTTTAAAGTTATTATTAAAGTTATTTCCAGGCATGTTATAATTTGGAATATTCATATTGGTGGGGGGAAGGTATTTCCTGGTCTCAGTTTGAGCAAAAAAATGCAGATTTTGGCGGCGCCATCTGTTGTTTATTTTTTGAATTAGAAGTTCCGGCAGCTGCTTGAGCGTAGATGTTGGGGCGAATTAGGCTATTGTAAATGTTAATATAAGAATTTCTATTGTTTTAGCAGCGCCCCCTTAGGGGGCTTGGGGAACCAGGGGCATCCTTTCCAGTTGGTCATATGGCCGTAGATTTGACAATTAATACAGTAAGGGGTCTCTAGCCGTTGTTTAATGGGGCAATCTCTGGTGATGTGATCATCGCCACATTTTAAGCAACGAGGGGTCATATGGCAGTTTTCTGCGCTGTGGAGGAAGGTATTACATGTGTAAAATTGTGTTACACCTCTTCCATCGTAACCTTCTACCCTGACACTGAAGTAGTTAAGATTTTTCAGATTAAATATTTTAGCATTGGTGAAGTTTCTGGGGAGAGTTATCAAGAAAACTGGTAAAGCTTACTTGGTCCTACGACCTATGAGCCTGATTGACCTTTTCAGGCGTGAAACCAAGTTCTTTCAGGTCAGCTTTAATTTCTACAGGTTTCGTTACTTTGGGTAGACCTTTGATTACTACCTTAATGGGCCGTTCGCTTTTGGGTTTAATCACAACAAATTGATATTTAAGATTTTCTAAGAGTTTAATTAAGTAGCGATGCTTATCAAAATCGTCAGCATAGAGTTTAAGAAGATCGTCTGTTAGGCGCATTCTGAGCTTGGGGTAGTGGGCTGTTAAAGTTTTTACAGGACTCCTGTAGGTGTCAGTAATTTTAAGCATTACAGGAGGGGGCAGTGGGTTCGCGGATTGAGTTACCTTCGGGTCCGATGCGGTGGCCGGAATCTAGGGGCGTTAGACTTAGGTGCTTTAGAATCTGGATTTTCTTGAGAGCTATTGGCGAGAGCCGAATATCTATTCGGAGAAAGCTGTACTGCAAAAGCAGAAAGTTGATCGAAGAGACTTCTTTTTCTAGTTTTCCTAGGGAGTTCAAATTCATTTACGTTTAAAGTTGTTTCTTGGATTAATTTCACTAGAAGAAACTGCAGGCGAGTTTTTTGGGGTAAAAATTGGAAGTTTTAGCAGGGGCTAGGTCATAAAAAGGGCAGCCAGGGGTAGTACAAACAGGGAAGGAGTCAAAATCACTCTCCGCTATTTTCAGGGAGTTTTCAATGTTCTGGAGTTCATCCATAGCATTCTGGTAAAAGTGATCATTTTCATGGTCAGGGTAGGACTTCAGATCTTCGACGATAGCTAGATTGTGCTTCTTGATGCGCTGCATTCTCTCCAGTTGAGTCTTTGCGTAGGCTTGTTGCTCGCATAGGGATCGTTGAAGATGAGTGGTTGGCGATTTGATAGGGGATTGTTCTATGTCCGAGAAATCAGGTTGAGAGGCCATTCCGAGTCGTATCCAAAAAGAGAGGGAGATAGTAGTGTCTGCTCTAACTATAAGCCTTTAGGAGGGCTGTAGATAACAGATGCACTATAATGCAGAGTAGATAGGGATAGGTGTCACCGAGGCGAATCCGTAGTGCTGTCGGTGTGAGGCGATCTATAGGAGAGGTCAACCTCACTAGATCAAATTAGTGAGAAATCGATGACTGACTGTTGCGGCGAGTATCGCTCTATTTATAGCCATGGCTGAAACTTCGAAAAAGATGCGCTCGCGTTATAGATCGTGAAATTAGTGGCTTTCTCCACTAATTTCTAGAAGAATCCAGAGTCCCGAACTCGCCAAATTGGTCGCTAAAAATGATACCAACTTGGCTCTATCGCCAATATTTCGCCAAGGTCCTATTCAATCGCCATTATAACGTAAGGGACGGCTTTGCTTGGGAATATTATAATTTTAACACGAAATAAATATAGCATAGAGAAATATAAATGCATTGCACATCCAAATACAAACTCTTTACATTATTTTATACAAAATTTGTAATAATATTATAAATACTCTAATGTTATACATTATTTACTTCGTTTACTCAGACCTCGATTGATTTTATAAGTTTAATATGAAATATTTTTATGCGATGTGTAAAGGTACGTTATTCTATGGTTTGGCAATCATTTGTATTTATATATATATATATATATATTGTTACGTAGATCGGGGTTCGAGGATTTTATGCAAAATGAGTCGTAAATAACAAGACAGTTCTTTGCGAGCGATGGGTATTTATTGGCGTAAATCAATCCTTACAAATACAGGATTCAACAGCAAAGTTCACAGAATAAATAACAGAAGGATTTCACACCTTCAACAGCACTCAGACACAATAAACAGTGTCTAAAATACACGTTTGTAAATGACTATTCACAAGCACAGCCGAGCTGATTAAATTCAAGGCAAGTCTACTAATCGCTAATCAAAACAATGCTCACTTCTCCCTGGTTGAAATGAGACTGACTGTTGCGGCGAGTTTCGCTCTATTTATAGCAAGGGCCGAAATTTCTGGAAAAAATGCGCTCGTGTCACAGATTATGAAATTAGTGGATTTTTCTACTAATTTCTAGAAGAATCCAGAGGGTCCCGAACTCGCCAACACGGTCGCCAAATTGGTCACCAACTTGGTCGCCAAAAATGATGCTAACTTGGCTCTATCGCCAATATTTCGCCAAGTTCCCATTGAACCGCCATTATAAAGTAAGGGACGGCGTTGCTTGTGAATATTACAATTTTAACATGAAATAAATATAGCATAGAGTAATATAAATGCATTGCACATCCAAATACAAATTATTAACATTATTTTATACAAAATTCGTAACACTTCCCCCTCCTCAAAGACTGCACGTCCCGGGCAGTACAATCCCTGAGTAATCGACCTATTCACATAATAATCGAATATAAAGCAACAAATACTCAACAGCAAAAAAGCAAATAAATTAAAAATACAAACATTAAATTACAACACTAAAATAAAACTAAGAAAAGAGTTAAATAAATCACATTATTTACAAAATAATTAGTGACCATGGTCTGAACTTAGGGACCTTAATCTCCTTGGCCAAGGTAAGGGGCTAGCCTATTATAATGTATTACCTTCAGTTTTGTGTGTGGTGATTTCTGTATCCGAACCACAACGTCATTCAGTCTTTTTAGGACTGTGTAAGGACCCTCCCAGTTGGTCTGCAGCTTCGGAGAGAGTCCTTTGCAACGTTTCGGATTCCATAACCACACTTTGTCGCCTTCGTGAAAGTCGTGTCCGGTTGCTCTTGCGTCGTATCGGGTCTTCATCTTCTCTGAAGCCATGCCGATTCTTTCCCAAGCCAAATTATGCATTTCCTCCATCCGTGCCTGGAGTTTCTCGACATACTCCTCAGGCGCCAAAGGAGCATCTGGTGGCCGGCTGAACAAAAGATCTGCAGGCAAACGAAGATCACGTCCGAAGAGCATCTGGGATGGGGAATAGCCAGTGGTCTCGTGGACGGCACTCCGGTAGGCAAGCAGGAAAAGAGGCATTTTCTGGTCCCAGTCCTGTTGATTACTGGATACCAGGAGAGAGAGGCTGTTCAGGATGGTCCGATTGAACCTCTCTACCATGCCGTCAGACTGAGGATGTAAAGCTGTAGTCCGGGTTTTGTCAATGCCGAGTATCTCACACAGTCTCTTGCAAACGACAGAATCAAAGTTTCTTCCCTGATCGGAGTGCAGTTGCAGAGGAACTCCGTATCTTGAAATCCAGTGTTGAACTAGAGCCTCTGCAACAGTCGGCTATAGGATAGGCTTCTGGCCACTTAGTGAAGTAGTCCATGACAACCAGGATGTTGTTGTTGCCATCTGATGATCTCGGAAGTGGCCCTAAGATGTCGAAAGCTATTCGTTCGAAAGGCGCTCCCACATTATACAGCTGGAGTCGTCCTCTGGTGAGTTTTTTTGGACCTTTACGTGCAGCACAGGGGTCACATGTGCGACCCCACTTCTCAACGTCACTCCACACATTGTTCCAGTAGAAGCGCTCTCGAACTTTTTGTAAGGTCTTCATAACACCAAAATGACCACCAGTTGGACTGCCATGGAGTTCGTTTAGGACTGCCGATATTCTTGTCTTTGGGAGTATTAATTGCCACCTGAATGCTTTTCCGTCGTCAGACTGCCATTTTCGATATAAAACACCATTTCTCAGGTACAGAGAGCCCCAAAGAGCCCAGTAACGCTTCGTTGTAGGATGGAAAGAGGCGATGTCTTGCCAGCTGGGCTTTTCATCAGATGACACTTTGAATTCTATTACTGGTTTAATTTTAGGATCAGCCAGTTGATCTCTTCGGACGCTCTCGTCACTCCACGGGTCCAATTCCGATGTTGATGGCGTTGTAACTTGGCGGACTACTGGATCTATTGCGCCAAATTTCTTTTCGACTCTCGAGCAGTATTTACTATTCTCTGGTTTTCTCAGAGGGACGTCTTCATTTCCCTTTGCTGATCCTTTTCGGTTTCTACACACTTTCTTAGGCTCGATTACACTTGCACGGTTAGGATATTCCTGATTTACTCGAGGGCAGTTACTTCTTAGATGCCCTGCTCCACCGCACCCCCAGCACTTGGTGCTGCAATCTTCCTGATTCGTTCGAGGGCAGCTACTTCTGAGGTGCCCTGCTCCACCGCACCCCCAGCATGTGATGCTACGTCTCCTCTGTGTCTGACGTGGGGCCATTAAATCTCGAATTTCCTCTTTCAATTTCTTTAGCCCCTTCATCCGTGGAGATTCACAGGATGCATCTGCATTCACTCTAACCTCTCGGATACAATGGCGGTCCCTGGGACTGGCTTCAGTAGCGGCCTCCAATTTCAGGGCAGATTTTAGATCTTGAACATCCGCCACTCTTACAGCCCTCTGGATTTCTTCATCTTCCAGTCCGTCGACAAAATACTGGAGAGAAATCATTTCTTGAACATTTACTGAGAAATTCGAGAAAGCTACGTTGGCGAGCCTTTTTATTTCGAAGGCATACGCTTGCAAACTTTCTCCGGTTTTCTGGATTCTTGTTTTCAACCGCATGCGAGCGTAGTCTTTGGAGTATTTCTGTCCGAACCGAAGATCCAGAGCATTATAGAGGGAGTTCAAATTTAGCAGCTCTGTGTCGGGAAGAGTCAGCAGTATTTCAGCGGCTTCTCCCCTAAGGGATGCTGCTAGTTGACACGCCTTGACCCCTCAGTCCATCCGTTGGCATCAGAAATAATAGAAAATTGAGTCTTATACACCTCCCAGTTGGTTTTTCCATCATAGGTAGACAGCTTTACTGACACTGGAGAAGCAGGCACAAACTTGATTTCATTATTCTTGTTTTCACAAGTTTGAAGTTTCTTTTAGAGATCTTCCATTCTTTGTGACATGAGGCTAAAATTTCCGGAAACTTTTTCTCTGATCGTTTCTATTTTCTCCTCCACTTTCTTTTCTATTTTCTCTTCAACTACTGCGATCTCTTCTTTCATTCTTCCAGCTATTCTCTCTTCCACGCTGTTTATTTTCTCTTCAACATTATCGATTTTCTTTTCTAGAGTATCTCTGAGCTCTTCTTGACCTTTTATAGTCTCTTCTGCACATTTTCCAGACTTTTCTTCATTTCTTGTTGGCCTTTCTCCATTCTCTCTCTAGTCTCTTCTTAGATCCTCTCAACATTTCCAATGCTGCTTTTCAAGGCATTAATGCCTTCCATCAGAGCTTTCAGTTGCTCATCCATCGCTCTTGTTATTGGCATAAAATCCCACTTCTGACACCAAATTGTTACGTAGATCGGGGTTTGAGGATTTTATGCAAAATAAGTCGTAAATAACAAGACAGTTCTTTGCAAGCGATGGGTATTTATTGGCATAAATCAATCCTTACAAATACAGGATTCAACAGCAAAGTTCACAGAATAAATAACAGAAGGATTTCACACCTTCAACAGCACTCAGACACAATAAACAGTGTCTAAAATACACGTTTGTAAATGACTATTCACAAGCACAGCCGAGCTGATTAAATTCAAGGCAAGTCTACTAATCGCTAATCAAAACAATGCTCACTTCTCCCTGGTTGAAATGAGACTGACTGTTGCGGCGAGTTTCGCTCTATTTATAACAGGGGCCGAAATTTCTGGAAAAAATGCGCTCGTGTCACAGATCATGAAATGAGTGGATTTTTCTACTAATTTCTATAAGAATCCAGAGGGTCCCGAACTCGCCAACATGGTCACCAACTTGGTCGCCAAAAATGATGCAAAGTTGGCTCTATCGCCAAGTTCCCATTGAATCGCCATTATAAAGTAAGGGACGGCGTTGCTTGTGAATATTACAATTTTAACATGAAATAAATATAGCATAGAGTAATATAAATGCATTGCACATCCAAATACCAATTATTTACATTATTTTATACAAAATTCGTAACAATATATACACTCAAGAGCCAAAACATTATGACCACCCCTACATTTTGCAATGAACTCGCCTGGATGACGTGGAAGGCCCGTGATCAGGTGGTATTTAACTGCTGCTGGAGAGTCTGAAGAATCATTCTTTCACTTACTTATGTGTGTGACGGGAAAGGCTACGGATCTAAGCGACTTTGATAGAGGGCAGATTGTAATGGCTCGGAACAAGTATTTTCGAAACTGCACGACTCATGGGTTGTTCGCGATCTGCACTTGTTAGTACTTATGCAAAGTGGATGAATGACGGTGAAGCCGGCAGTAGACGACATGGTGTTGGACGTCCACACGCTATCAAAGAAAAAGGTCGTCTGTGACTGTCTCCCATGGTGAAGCAAAACCGGAGCCAGACAGTGGCTCAGATGACAGCTCAATACATTGCAGGGCCAAGTAGAATAGTATCAGAGCATAATGTTGGATATGGGGCTATGCGGCAAACGTCCCACTCGTTTGCCTTTGCTGATCAAGCGTCATCGCAAACTGCGCCGGGCCCGGGAACATCGCGACTGGTCCATGGATCAGTGGAAGAGAGTTACCTGGTCAGATGAATCACGGTTTGTCAGTCATCACGCTGATGGATACGCCGTCTTCCAGGCGAACAGTTGCTCCCTCAAAGTACAGTAGGTCATACACAGGCCGGTGATGGCGGTATTATGCTTTGGAGGACGTTCTCTTGGGCGTCTCAGGAACCCGTGGTTGTGGTAGAGCAGACCATGAATGCTACAGGGTATTTGAACATTATTGCGGACCAGTTGCATCCTTACATGGCTTCTGTTTTTCCAGTTGGAAATGGAATGTTCCAACAGGACAACGCCCCGTGTCACAAGGCTAAAATTGTGTTGGAGTGGTTCCAGGCACATGATGCTGAATTCCAGTTAATGTCCTGGCCACCTAACTCACCGGATCTCAAACCGATAGAACACATTTGGGATGTCATGGGACGGCAGCTCACAGTTCAAAGACCACCAATTCGCAGTATCTCGGATTTGCGTGACCGTTGTTTAAACATCTGGTACAATCTGTCTCCGGCCATCTACCAAGGACGTGGCATTCATGCCAAGGCGGGTTGAAGCTGTGTTGCGCGCCAACTCGTTATTGACAGGTGTTCATAATGTTTTGGCTCTTGAGTGTACAGTCAGTTCTCGGTAACACGAAGTTGAATGGACTAATGAAAAACATCTAATTATCAAGAGAGTAGGAAAAAAATTCGAAAATACACGAAATGAAATTTTTTTTTTCTAATTTGAAACTATGTAATAACAATTGTACATATGTATAAAATTATTTGAAAATATTTTTAAAAAGTGGATATTAATGTATAGTATAAATATTATACAGAAGTTAAAAGTCCTGTATTAAAAGAATACATTTATGAATTAAAAACTATAAAAAGAATACTAACTGTACATAATTAAATTTTTTGACGCAAAAATCTGTTATCTTTTTTTGTTTTATGGCATTCAATGTAACTTTGTCAATATATTTTTTTAGAATAAATGAAGCTTGAAAAATGTCTCCATCAACATGATTTCGAAGGGAAAAGTTGCTTAGTTTGTTTAACGACACTTTAGCTTCGGTCAGAGTTATCGGAGTCAATCAACTCCGATGGTCATTAAAGGGGCTACGTTACAGGGGAGACAGCAGAGACAATACAATACAAAACATGTAAGCTCTAGCCTGTTTGCTACAGGACTCTACATGGTAGTGAGCGTTTGAACTGTTGAGAGCTTCATTTGATTACTTCGAATTATTGCGTGTTATATTCTGGTCAGTCACGGATTTTACTTCGGAACATTGAGTATACTAAAACGTATTGTTTTAGTTTGAATTATCAAGAGTTTTTCTAGGGACTGAGCATATACTTCGAATTAGCGAGAGGTTCGTATTATCGAAGGTTTGAATTACTGAGAGTCGACTGTATATATGTAGGATATCCCATTGAACTCTTTTTGTAAAAGGTTAGATCATATCCCTGTACAGAGGACGGTAATATTGGTTAAAACAGAGCATTCCAGATCAACGCCATCTGGCGGGCTTATAAAACGCCGACATCAACTTTTTTTCGGCAGAAGTCCACTAACACTTGACAACGAAGCAGCACACCCGCGCCCGTTCGCGATAACCAGGCGGTTAATTGCAATCCCATCGCATGAGTTTTAAAGCCTTGGGCCCTCCGCAGTGTGGGGGTTACGGGGGGTGTACTTTACGCCCCTGTCTCCTACCCCCTTCTTTTCTGCCACTGAGATGGATTTTTTCCTTTACTGCCATTTTTGAAGTAAATGGCATGTCACAATTTAATCAATTTTATTTCAAAACCTAAAAAGGAAATTATTGTTAAAATAATGAAGATGTTAATTTTGTGTATAATATACTTTTTTTTCGTCAGACGTGTTTAAATAATTTGCATAACACAGAGTGGAATGAAAAACTATAAAATTAAAATAAAATACTAAAGTGTTTTTATCAGATAGTATTGTTTTTTTTTCAGTGAATGTAAACATATAATCCCCATGGTTTTTTTTTTACACTTACATATGTTTAATCAAACACATTCAAAGGTTCAGAAAAAAATCGTTTCAAGAGCTATCTGTAGAATTTTTTGTATTATTATTTATAGATAGTGGATTTAAATTAATACATATTTTAAAACAAAAGGTGCATTTCTGTTATTTCATTCTAAATTAATTATTTGTTAATAAAAAGTGTATCATCTATTATTTTGGATGAAAATACGTTTTAAAGACATTTTTAAGATAACTGTAGGTAATGTTTGATTGATTAATGAAAGTCTGAAATCTGTTTTATTATTTTAGATTCTTAGAAACTATCTATTATTAAAAAATGATGAAAGTGTGTTTTTGTTTTACTCTCGGCATCAGAATTGTTTCAATTTTATTGCTTAAAATATATATATTTTTTAACTAAGGCAATGTTCTTTTTTATAAATCTTTGATCAAAATTTGAAGATAAATCTTATATCGAGGAGGGAGGGGGGGGGAGGGAAAATAGTTCTACACTAAAAAAAGCCACTGTAACGCCGGGCTATAGAGATAGAAAAGAAACCAGTCTGACATCGGTAAGATGTGGAAGAAATTTCGAAAAAAGGGAATTGTAATGACGTTAATATATTTATCACACACACACCAGGAAGTTCTGACTCCAGTAAGGGAAGGGGAATTTCCATGGCAATATGTTATGCATTCGAATATGTTCGTTCGACGCCGGGTTAATGAAGGAGAGAGAAACCTGTCTCTCAATGAAAATAAGTGAACAAATTTTGACAACGGGGATTTTAATAACATAGTTATAGAGATCAATCACATTCCGAGCGTACACACACACAGAAGTGCTATCGTTCAGAGGGAAATTCCCATGGGGATTAAATTATTCACTCGGTAAAAGTCGGTGCAACGCTGGGATAAGCAGAGGGGAAAGAAACAAAGTAATTTCGAAAAAGAATATTGGAAGAGCTGATTTAGGGAAGGGAAGGGAAAATTTTAAACGAGAAAGCCCGTGCAACGCCGGGCCATGCACTCGCATCGTACGCGTGCACACCCACACAACAGTGCTGGTGTCATAAAGGAAGAAATTAACATGGGGATTAAGTTATACACTCGGTAAAAGCCCGTGTGACGCCGGGCCACCTTTAATTAAAACAAGTTTAAGTTTTTATTCACACAGCCTCTACCTTTAACTTCGCTCATAGTATACACATACTCACACGCTATCGATTGTGATAACTGTTTATGTAATGACGTTAGATATTGTAATAACTTTTTAATAAAAATTTTCATCAAAACGGTCCAGATGGTTAAAGCTTATTCATAAAAATTTTGAATTTAAAGATGTGTGTACAGGACAACGTTTGTCGGGTCCGCTAGTATATAAACTCATGGACAAAGAAATTAGTGCACCAAGGAGTCGTCAAAATGAGACGAAATTTTACATACGTAATGACTACTTTGATATAAGTAAATGATTCGAAGATCAAATAAAAAGGATAATTTACTTCAGAGAAAAAGGCAAAAGAACGGAGGATTTAATACCCTGTTGAACCTCTTCTAGCGCGAATGCACGATGCGATACGATCGGGCATTGAGGCAAACAAGTTCTGTATGATGTCTCGAGACATTTCGTTCCATACTTGCTGTAACCTTGCCTCTAGTTCGTTCAAACTCGCGGCATGCCCAACTCACCGTCCCAAATGATCCCAGATATTCTCGACTGGAGACAAATCTGGGGATCGGGCAGGTCAAGGAAGTGGCTCACTGCAATGCTTGTAGGTTACTGCTTCTTAGATGTGGTCGACCTCCATGAGCTCCTGACGAGAAATTGTTTTTTCTCTCCTGCCGACCGATTACTGCTTTTTTCCGGAGTGAACCTGGATTCCCCGGACACCCATCCTATGAATAGGATCGAGACACCAAGCCACACCCTTACTGCTGCCAGCGACACTGAATCCCCGAGCCCTAGAGGCCAGTCAACCAAAGGATTGAAACTCCTAACCAGCATGATAGCGAGTGTCACCGACTCACCCCGATCTTGTCCTCGTGACACCAGGCTGATGGCTAGCCCCAGCCCCCCGGAACCAGCACCCAGATGGACACGGACGAGGATGGCCCCGACAAAGTGAGGACCTGCAACAAGATAAGCAACCTCGAAAATAAAATCCTATGCGACGCCCAGAGAATGGCCTACCTGGCGGACCACAACCTAGAAATACCCCAGGGAAATCCGGAGTATGCCAAGGATATCATGCTACAACATGAAGAGAAGGAAAAGCTACAGAAAAAGATGGATACTGTAAAGGGTGAGTTGGCCTTGTTGTTACCTTGCCCATTCCCAAACTGTGTCCATAATACAGCCCCAAAAAACCTAGAAAAGACTAAAGCTCCATCCGCCAGTAATCTGGCGAAAAAATTAGCGGAAACGCATATAGATGAAATAAGTAACAAAAACAAAAAGAACCAACAAGATGGTTTCTCCTACCCAGGAAAAACGGCCAAAAAACCGAGAATCCTGGAGAACTACAATATAGGGGTATTACCCCAAATCGAAACAAGTAATAAATTTACCGCGCTAGCAGGAAGCGACAGCCAACCGGCTTTGACGGACGCAGCGATTCCAGTTGCCCCCCCAAGATCCCCCCATAATGTTAAAATTCAAAAGCAACTATAACTTAATTATGCAGGAAATCAACAGGAAATTCCCCACCACAGTGTCAAAGCTGTCTGGGGAATACCTTAAAATTTACACGAAGACAGCAGATGATCAAAGGGAAATCACTGAATTCCTCGATCGAAAGAACGAGGAATACTATGATATCCCCCCCATTTCCCTCCGCCCCCAAAAAATAGTGATAAAAGGTCTTCCGATCTCAACCGAGATCGAAGACATAAAAACCGATTTACTAAACAATGGCTTTAACGTTGAAAAGGTGGCACAGCTCACCAAAGCCAAATCAAAATTCAAGCTCCCCATTTTCATGGTAGAAATTAAAAAATCCCCCAACTCCCCAGATATTTTTCAACTAAAAACCTGTTGCTACCTTGCTATCAAGGTAGACAACTTCAATAGAAGACCCGGACCCACGCAGTGCTATAACTGCAACCTATTCAATCACTCTTCCAAAAACTGTCACCTGAAAACCAGGTGCCTGAAATGTGGGCAACAGCACCGAACAGGTGAATGCTCCATAAAAGACAGAATAGAAAACCCCACCTGCATTAACTGCGGGGAAAAGGGCCACCTGGCCAACTCGAATCGCTGCGCCAAATTCCCCAAGACCCAACCAAAAAAGGGAGATGCCTCCCAAAACAGAAACAATAACGCAAACACCACCCCGATAAATAACATTACTAGTGCTACAACTAGGAAAGAATTTTCCTATGCTGATAGCATCAAAGGTCCCCAACAGATGGCCCCACTCGACACGTCAAAGTCGGCACCAACCAAGCCCGAAGTACTTGTACCCCGCGAAGCGGAGAAACGAGGCAATAAACCAGAGACCATAGAAGAAAAGCCATTCAGCTTCATAGACGCAATTAATGAGATACGGCAACTCTTCGTTGAATACCCATTTCTTATGGATCTGGGTAGACAGCTGAGGAACGCCGTAGGCCCAGAAAAGGTAGATGTATTCTACCGCCACATTACAACCTTTGTCTAATGGGGTACAACTGCTTCGGACTTAGAATAACCTCCTGGAATGCGAATGGAGTTAGATCGCGCATCGTCGAGTTGCGCGATTTCGTAGATAAGCACAACCCTGATTTAATCCTACTTCAAGAAACCCACCTAGGACCAGGGGACACCCTACAGATCCCAAACTACACCACCTATCGAGATGATAGGCCCACACTCCCAACACAAAAACGCAGAGGCGGCACCGCCATTCTGATCAAGTCTTCTCTCCCACACCTCCGCACACCCACACAGCCGATGGGGACGGCGGAGGCGACCTCGGTCACCCTCACCCCACCCGGAAGCAACCATATCACCATCACTTCAATTTACTTAATGATACACAACTCCGTTGCCAACATACATACTGATATGGAAACGATCTTTAGCATAAGCGACGTTTCCATAATTTGCGGAGATTTCAATGCCCACAACACCTTCTGGGGCTGCACATATAATAATTCACGCGGCAAAGCTATAAAGAACTTCATCAACAGCACCAATACCCAGATAATAGCCCCAACCACACCAACACGCTTTGGCCACAACTCCGCATCTATCATAGACTTTGCTCTGACGAGAAATATACCTTGGCGTAGCCAGGTGGAATCTATCGCAGAGCTCAGTTCCGATCATAACCCCATCATAATTAATTTTGACACCAACACTCGCTTCGGTTTTCCGAAGCGTTATATCACAACAGATTGGGAAAAGTTTAGAAAACTCCTAAGCTCCACCCACTATACCTACCGACCAATCACCGCGCACACGGGAGAAGATGTAGAAACACAAGTTGCCGACCTCACCACAACCATACTAAATGCACACACACTCTCTTCCAAACCAGTTCCACACAACAAAAACAACTTCATCAGCAATGACATAAAGTTGCTGATGAAAGAACGAAATAGAGCCAGGAAAACCTGGCAATTCACAAGAAACCCTAACGACAAGAGAGTGCTCAATAACATACAGAACAAAATTAAAAGAAAAGTCAAGACATTCCAAAACAAGTCATGGGAAGATTCTCTGAACTCCCTCGATCCCGATGACGGCTCCATCTGGAGCTGGTCTAGGGAGCTGGGGAAAAAGAGATCGCCCGTGGCTACGTTACACGATCACGCCAGAATCGCACACACAGACTCTGACAAAGCTGAAGTTCTTGCATGCTCCCTGGAATCTCAATTCCAGGAAAATAAAATAACAAATACCTCTTCAGACTATCTAATCAACAGGGTGGTCGAGAATTATTTTCTAAACGAAAATAATTTCGACGCCCCCCCCTACCCCCTCCCATGACCTCGGAGATCATCGAATATATAAAGAAAGTAAAAATTAAAAAAGCTCCGGGCAGGGAAGGGATCACAAACAAAATGCTTCAAAATTTCACCATTCTTATAATTTTCCAAATTACTAACATAATAGATAACATTTTCAGAACGGGGCACTTTCCAGATCTCTGGAAAACTGCCTCCGTCATCCGATACTAAAACCCGGTAAGCCGGCCTCCAGTGCTGCCAGCTACCGGCCAATTTCTCTATTACCTGTCTTAAGCAAACTCGCAGAGAAGTTAATTCTCTCGAGGCTCAATGATCATTTAACAACTACTAACATCCTAATTCCTGAGCAGCACGGCTTTAGACCTCAGCTATCCACGTCGCACCAGTTGCTACGGGTAGTGGAGTTCATAAAGACCGGCTTCAAAGACAAAAAATTCACGGGAGGGGTCTTTCTGGACATCCAGAAGGCCTTCGACCGTGTATGGCATGTCGGACTTCTTTTCAAACTAATAAAAACAGACACCCCCCCTCAAATTACTAAAATTATAAAATCCTACCTCACTAACCGGAACTTCGCTGTCAGAGTCAAAGACACTCACTCCACAACCAAAATGATTAAAGCCGGGGCGCCGCAGGGTTCCCTGCTTGCTCCGACGCTTTTCAACATATACATAAATGATATTCCAACTTCCAGACACACCACCACTTGCCTCTATGCAGATGATACTGCGATTCTGGCACAAAGCACAAACCTAAATCAAATCACCCACTCTCTACACCGTCACCTGGCGGAGTTGGAAGACTGGTACGATAAATGGAAAATAGCGCTGAACGCAACAAAGACCGAGGCAGTCTTCTTCTCCGCCAACAGAAAATTCAAAAAGCCACCGATTATACACGTTCAGAACCACCCGGTCCCCTGGTCCGGGTCAACTAAATACCTAGGCGTCAAACTGGACGCCCACTTAAATTTTAACTTACACATTAAAAATAACTTCCGGGCAATAGCGAGTAAATTCACCCCTTATTTTTCCCGGAAGTCGCCTTTGACATTAAGAAATAGAGTGCTTATCTACACCTCTATAATCAGACCAGTCGCCACATACGCTTGCCCGATCTGGAGTCATGCCGCTCCCGCAAATATCAAGATATTAGAGCAATCCCAAAATGTAATCATAAGAAAATTAACTAATGCCCGGTGGTTTATGAGGAACAGAAGTCTTAGACACGCTGTACGCCTCAAAACTCTCCGGGAAACCTTTCAAAAAATAGCCAAAAGATTCTTCAATAACATAGACAATGCCAAAAACACTTCCATAAAACAGATAGAAAAATATACTCCTGATCCCAACTTCAATAGACCCCGAAATATATTATTAAACCTGTAAAAACCAATTTAACTTCTCCCTTATCAAGCGGCCCTTAACCCCGCCCCCCCTAGAGACGGCTGACTCCTGATTGGACAACCAACTCATTCGCGAAAAGTAGCATTGACCGGCCGCCTCGGCGGCCATTCTCACCCGGGAAGGTAAAAGAGAAGAACCGAAAGGTTCCCCTCCGCTGCCGGCCCGATAAATCAATCACTGTCACTGCGGCGAGACAATCGCTTCGGCGGGGCGCTCGCACTGTGAACAGAAACCTACAATATAACGCAAACAACAGATCACACACAAACAAAGTCGCTTCCTCAAAAAATAAAGATCAAAATTAATAAAGTCTAAAAAATTAACCCCCCCCCCCTTCCACATATATTTTAACAAAAATGGGCAAACTAGCAATAAGGCCAATTCGTAAAAATCCTGATAAGAGATTATGATCTCGGCAGAGATCGAGAGCTCTGTAAAATACTCAATACCTGCAATGCTTACACAATAATATAAGCAACATCACAAGAATAGATTTTGTCACAGTTCCTTCTTCAATTAAATGTCGTTAATTAATAGCGGACCTGCTTGGAAGACTTAAGATTTGAGACACTTCAAATCCCGTTACATTACTAACAGCTCATGCAACTGGATCTTCAATTTGGCAACACTTGAAATTGATTCATATTCTGATTCAATAACTGGATCAATTTATATACAAAAACCATTAAGTGTAGCAGAAGGACTAGATAAAGTTATCAAAGAGGTATATGCACCAATACAATCTATTAGATTTGGACACTGTCATCAAAAATTCAAAAAGAAATGTCTCATTTTTTAAAATGGAGGAAGACGTGGTGACTACTTGAAAAGAACATACTCCTATTTAATGACGATAATACCTACTAGTAAAGAATTCGAAGGTGCATTTTCTACGGTAGGACAATTTGTTACAAAATAAGAAGCCGTTCCAACGATGAAACGCTGGAGGACGCATTTTTATAAGGTTATTTACAAAAGCACAAGAAATGAAGAAATGCTTTTTTTTTAAAAATTTCATTAAGCTTTTATTTGTTATGATGAATTAATTTTTATTGGTTTCATTAAAATAATATTAAATCAATTTTTAATTATATTTTCAGTTTTATTATGCAATTTCAACTATGCTAATATGTAAGTATTTTTAATAAATAGTTCAATCCTAATCCCGGGATTTGGATAATGTAATACCGAAATCCCGGGATTGAAAATATGACACGGGATTGCAAACCCTAGTCATTGGCGTCTCGCTTTACCACACACAATGTTAAAATCTAGTCATCTTATCTTTTGATGAAGTAGAAATTCTAATGAATTGTGCTGATAAAATAAATTAGCTAAAGCTTTATTAATGATAGCATATGAAGAGAAATTTAAACAACTGTTGTATTCTGAAAATGCTTCCAATACAGAAATAGAGAAAGAAGTAGAGGAGTCTGTTTCAACAGTCTGACAAACGCATCTCTTTTATTAGCACAGAGGTTCTTAATCGCCTTTTTTTAAAAAATAAGTCGAACCCATCTTCGTCTCTTGTCCTACCTCTTCAATGCCAAGACCTTTCAATTCAATTTTTCACTAACATTCCTCTAATTGATGATAGAAAGATTGAAATTTATAACCCTGAATGCCTCTTTTAATCGACCAAGAAATATACTTTTATAATTCTAATTTTCATTCTATATTTCGGCAACTTTCTAGTCATCATATTTTTACTTTCTCGATAACACCCATTCTTCCCGAGCAAAGCTAACCGACCAATAGGGGATGAGGCTTTCCTCATTCCCAAAACTGAATTCACTCTCAACTTTTTCCGGCTCCTAATAAGCTGGTGGGTTCTATGGAGCACCTAGTCCTTTGGCAGGACTCTAATCTCCTTTCATGGGTTTTGGGAGAGACTGAAACGATACTTATTGTTGCCCATTTTAAATAAAAATACTTGAGGTGGATAAATTTTAAATTAATGATTACAGCGAGTTAAAAATATTCCAGATGCGATGATAAAAAATTTTGATAGGAGCTCTTAAAGAAGGGCTCCGAGACAAGGGAGATGAAAGAAATTTTAGATATCTGGAAGTAGGCGGGGTTTGGCCTAGCCAATCAGGGGGCAGCAAGCGTCCATAGTTCAAAGGGCCGGCGATTAAAGGGCCGGCAATTAAAGGGCCGGTGGAAAAAGGGATATTTAAGTAGGAGAAAGAAATTAAATGGTAAAGTAAATGGGATTTAATCAAAATCTGGATTGACCAGGATGTCTCTTGGCCTTCTAATAAAGGAATAGGTATTATAGGGATCTATTTCATGGAGAGTTGGGTTTTCGTGGTTATCAACATTGTTGAAGAACTTTATTGCTAGTTTTTTAATGGTTTGTCTAATAGTGGGGATTTTACATGATTTTCTGAGGTCTTTATTTCTGATGTACCAGTGCACATCGAAAATTTGTCTAATAATTACGTTTTGAGCAGTTTCAATTAGATTAATGTTGGACGTTGCTGCGTGTCCCCAGACTGGGGAGGCGTAGGTGAGGAGAGGTTTCAGGATCAGTGTGTAGATAAGCATTTTATTTCGTCTACTTAAATTAGACTTTCTGCAAATTAAGGGGTAGTTTACGCGTACCGCTGCTTTAAATTTATTTTTAACATATGTTGCGTGTTGTCGGAAAGTGAGGTTTTTATCTATAATGACACCAAGATACTTGGTGTGCTGAGACCAGGGAATTCTTTGATTTTGTAAGATAATTTCCGGAGGTAGTTTTTTATTAGAAAAGAAAACTGCTTCAGTTTTTGACGTGTTCAGGGCGATTTTCCACACTGAGAACCATGTCTCAAGGTGAGCTAGGTGTTCATTTAAGTTGGTGATAAGGGTGTTGGAGTCATAGTGTCGTGATAGTATAGCTGTGTCATCTGCGTACATACATAATTTAGTGTTAGTGCTTTTAATAATGTCATTGACATACAGGTTAAATAGAATAGGGCCAAGAATTGACCCTTGAGCTACCCCTGCATTTATTGTCTTTTCTTGAGAGTAAGTATTATTAATCTTAACTGAGAAGGTTCTATTAGAGATATAGGATTTAATTAGGAGAATTAAGGGGGGTGGGATATTGTAAGTTATTAGTTTAAAAATTAGACCGGTATGCCAGACTCGGTCGAAAGCTTTTTGGATATCAAGAAAAACGGCGGCCGTGTTCTGATTCCTGTCATTTGCCTCTTTGATATACTCGACTACTCTGAGAAGCTGGTAAGTTGTGGAGTGACGAGGACGAAACCCGTACTGCTCCGGAATCAGGATGTTTTTAGTTTCCAAGAAGTCATTAAGTCTGGCTAAAATAATTCTTTCAGCCAGCTTGCTGAGAACTGGGAGTAGCGAGATTGGGCGGTATGACTCTGGGTCGGTTTTGCTTTTTCCCGCTTTCAGAATCGGAATCACAACTGCCGTTTTCCATGATGTGGGAAAGTATTTTAATTTAAGCATGCTATCGATGATGTTAGTGATCCGGAAAATTATTAGTAGAGGTAGGTTTTTAAGCATTTTATTCGTTATTCCATCTCTGCCTGGAGATTTCTTGATTTTTACATTTTTAATAACAGTGATGAGTTCCGAAGGCAGAGGAGGGGGGAGGGGGTCGGTGTTGATATTATTAGTGATGAAGTACGCATCCACAATGTTTGAGATGACTTCGTCTTTGTGTGGGTTATGTATGTCGTTGATCTGAAATTGTCTCTCCAGCGAATTAGCAATAAGATCAGTTTTGTGTGTGTCGCTGAGAGCAGTACCGTCAGGGCCGTTAAGGGCCGAAATCGGGGCGGCTTTCCTTCTGAATGCTCTGGCAGTCCCCCAGAGGGAATTGTCCTCAGTGCTCAGAGTGGAAAGTGTTTCCTCCCATACTTGTTGTCTGTAGAGATAGGTTTTTCTTTTAATTTTGTTTTGGATTCTATTTAATTCTGTTTTGTGTTGTGGGTGTCTGGTGGTTTGCCAAGTTTTCTTGGCTCGGTTTCTTGCTTTAATCAGTTCTTTAAGCTCACCCTGGACAAATGGTTGTTCCGAGTGGTGGACTGGTTTTGATGCACTGGCATGGGCACTTAAAATTTCGTTGGTGAGGTTGTCCACTTGGGTGTCAACCTCGTCAGTAGAATTAGCATCAGGGAGATAGAAATTATTTGGGTTAGATAGAATAGACTTAAATTTACTCCAGGTAGTGGTGAGTTTAGGTGGGGGAAGTTGAAATTGAGTGGTTCTCGGGAAATGAATATTTATCGGATTGTGGTCAGAGCTTAGTTCTGGGATTGATTCTATGGTGCAGGGCCAGTTTAGATTTTTTACCAGTGCATAGTCAATTGTAGTAGCTGAAGCAGTTCCGTATCTAGTGGGTGTAGGTGGGGCATAGAGATCAATATTATTATTAATGATGTAGCTGTAGAGCTTTCTACCTCTGGTGTCGCAACGAGTGCAACCCCACGAGGTGTGCTTAGCGTTAAAATCGTCTATGAGGATTGAAAAATTTAGCAAACTGAAAATTGTGTCGAGGTCGGCACCCAAGGTGGTGGAATTACCAGGTGGAATATAAATAGAGGCTATTAAAATGGGGTCATGGTCAGTGGGAGTGAGAGCAATCAGGGTGGCCTCGACAGTAGTAAGGGGGAGTGGGGTGGGAATTCTATAATGGGGTATTGTACGCTTAATACATAACGCAGTTCCACCCCAGCCTGGGGCCGGGTGGGTTCTGTCGTTACGGTAGCAAGTAAAATTGGGGATTTTGAAAGAATTCTCTGGTCTCAGGTGTGTTTCTTGGATTAATAAAATATCAGGGGAGTACTTATCAATGAAATCACGTACTTCAACAGTACGCGATCTCACACCGTCCGCATTCCAGGAGGATATTGTAAGGCCGAAAAAGGAATTATTGATCATTAATAGTTAGGTTAGAGATGGAGGAGCAGACTCCCTTTAGCAGACAGCCAAGCTTGTCTGCCGGATTTGGGCTATTGAAGCTTTTTTTCATTTCACTTAATAGTGAAGGAAAAAGATTAAAGATGTTTTGGATTTCTTGAAGTGCGTGTAGGAAGGTGAAATCATCATTTTCTTTATTGGGTGCATTAGGTGCCTCCCTGGTAATGGAATCTGCTCTATTAGCGAGTTGGTTGCTCGGCGCCGAGGGGACGTTCCCGCGTGTCGCCATCTGTTGGTGTGTATTCGAGTTAGTTGCTTGAGCGAAGCTCAAGCCGGGGATAATTCTGGTGTTATTAGCCTGGGTATTTTCGTTTCTCTGTTTGTTTTCTGCGGGTGATTTTCCCTTACCCTTTTTGGGTTTCGGGAAAAGGGGGCATTGTATTGAGGAGGCCATGTGTCCCTTGGCGTTGCAGTTAATGCAGGTAGGGTTTTCAATTTTTTCCTTGATTGCACACTGACCTGTCCTGTGGTTTTCACCGCATTTCAGGCAGCGCGTTCTCATGTGGCAATTCTGACTCGCGTGGTGAAACAGGTTACAATTGTAACACTGAGTCGTTCGCGAGCCCTTTTTGAAAGGATCCAGTCTGATCTGCATGTATAGGCAGCTTTTTATGGCGAAAATGTCATCGACATTTTCGTTACGGGTTATTTCAATGAGGAAGAATGGAAGGGGGTTTTTAGTGGTGAATTGTCTAAGTTGGGCCACTTTTTCGACCGCAATTCCTTTGTTTAGGAGGTCAGTTTTTATTTCCTCAACTTCCGTGGAAGCGGGAAGTCCTTTTATGACAAGCTTGAGTGGCCTGTTTGCCAAGGGGTCTGTCACAAAGTACTCAACTTTTTTGGTTGCGAGAAATTCTGTGATTTCTCGATGGTGGTCTGGTGTTTGGGGTTGGATTTTTATGAATCCGTTGATGTGAGTGTTTGTGGCTGTTGGGTGCGTTTTGTGGATCTGTTGTAAAATTAAGTTGTAATCTTTAAAGAGCTTCATAGTGATCAGCTTAATTTTTGAGGGAGCTGGGGTGACGTCCTCGGCGCCGTTATTAACAGTGTCGAGCACTGCAAATTTATTGTCGGTAGCTATTAATTTTTGCTTATCCTCCTGGAATGGTTTTACTGTCCTTTTCGCTGGTATAAAATCGTTATTGTCATTACTATTGCTTTTATTTTTAATTTTTAATTTTGCTGGCTTTACAATGGGCTCAGCATGCCTTTTGGTAGGTTTAAAAGTAAAATTATGGTTACAAAGTGGGACTGGGCAAGGTAAAGAATCGTTCAGCTTACCCTCAAGGAAGATGATCTTTTCTTTTAAGAACTTCAGCTCGCCCTCCAGTTTTGGCATTGTTTCAGGCAGGGGATGTTTGTTCCTCTTGTCGATGTCAATCATCGTTAGGACGTAGTCCTTCCTTGCATCGAAAATTTGGATCTGGGTTTCCAGACCTGAGATTTTTGTACATCTCTGTTCTTCTGTGAGTGTGGAGGCAGAAATATCCTCCATAACAACGCATTGGTCGCTTGAATCACCGACCAGGCTTTCAGGTTCACGAATTGACGTCATGTCTCCGATCCGGCTCCTAACCTGCATGACACACCCCTCAACGAGTAGCTATTCCCTGATTGGACGAGCGCCTGTCACCCAAAGACGCATTTAAACCAGCCGTTCCTCGGCGACCTTCAGTACCTTTTTAATTTTTTCACACCACAATGCAAACAAACCAAAGGCTACAGCAATATAATTTATTCTCAAGGTTGCAATCCTAATTTTTAAATTTTTTATTCAAAGTTTTTTCTCAATTTTTATTACCTCAAATCTAACATGACAAATTAATCAGTAAAGTCAACAACCAATTTGTGAAGATAGGGGATAAAGACCTCTTATGAGATCATGTGCCCCATTGAACATTCTACGTTCTTCAATGCTAACCAAATTATCCCTTTTTATAGCAATCTATACTTATACTTAACTAGTTAGAATAAACTCAGTAGTATGATTCTCAACAACAATTTTCCGTGCCGCATAATGAGCAGAAATCCGCTGAGTGTACAAAAAAAATTTAGTGTGAATCGAACCAACGAAAAAATATATACTTTCCACTCTGCCCGCATTGAGTGACCGCCTTGGTGAGAATGAGCCTTTCAAACGATAGATTTATTTTACTGATTGCAGACAGCAGGGAATAAGGTAAATTATTATTAGTATTTTACGGATATGAGTTAGCTCAGTCCCTTGTGAAATATCAGCATATATACATTCCCACTTACCTAATAATGATGATTATTTAAAATGAGTTACAAATATCAAACGCGAGCAAAGGAAAAAGTTTGAGGAAGAGGTTAAGAAAAATTTACCAAAAATGACAACTTTTCTTGCTAAAGATACAGTTGATAAGTACCAGGAAATAGGATGTACTTATTCGTTAGACATAACCGAGATGATTCCTGAATCTGCATCTTTAGTAAATAAAAGTGAAAATAAAGAGAAACCAGATGAATCAGAAAATGACAATAAATCGGATGTACTCCAAAAAATTTATGAAATACCTGTGATATCAAAATGGCCTGATATTAAGAGTGATGATTTTATTACAAATGTAATGATTCAGAAAATAAAAAGTTATCCCCTAGAAAATACTGAACAAATTATGAGCGGGATAAAATAAATGATTGAAGTTTAAATGAGAGCAATTTTTTGAGAATAAAGCCTGAAGGAGACAAAGAAAAGAGAGACTGGTTGATATACAATGCGCTTAGTAAAGCTGTTTATTGTTATTCATGTAAATTGTTTTCAAAAGAAAAAAAAAATAGTTTAACTGATTGAGGACGCACTGACGGAAAACATTTGATTATCCTGCTCAAATCTCATGAGGAAAGCAAGTCTCATTTGAATTCTATGGTTGCGCTAATAACAAGATTATCCCTTATTGGAGAAGTAGATGTTGGCTTGAAAAGACGTGAAGCTGAAGATTTTGAGAATTGTTGTTACCATCAAATGACTTGCTTCTCAAGAATTAGCTTTTCGGGGATCCACGGAGGATATAATTAAGTTGCCCTGTGTATTTGGCTCAATTTGATTACTTATTATCCGAGCATTTACAGCGATATGTGAATAAAGGAAAAGGGTCAGTAAGCTATCTATCTCACCAAATATTCAATTAATTCCTGAAATTGATAAAAATAAAACTTCCATAGAAGAAATTAAAGAAGCCAAATACCATTATTGAAGACTTCACCCCAGATATAAGTCTTCATGACCAGCTTACGTTTATTCTTAGGTATATGAATAACAATAACGTGATTGAGAGATTCTTGGGATTTATTCAGTTGGGGAGGCACACAGCGGAATATTTAACAGAAATAGTTATAAAGAAATTGAATGAGTTAGGATTAGATGTTGAAAATTGTCGAGGACAAACGTATTATAATGCTACAAATATGTCAGGGTGTCACAAAGGAGTACAGGCAAGAGAGAATTGTCACCTAATGCTATTTATGTGCCATGTTCAAATCATTCATTGAATCTTGTAGTTAATTTTGCATGTAAGTCCGGCTTGGAAGTAACTAACTATTTCACAACTGTATAACAACAAGTATTTACACGTTCTTCTCGGCTTCCCCTCAAAGATGGGATCTTACTGCAAAGCTGTAAAACGGTTAATTGAAACTAGATAGTCTGCCCAATATGAAGCAGTAAACGTTTTGCATAAAAACTTCAAGGCTATAAATTGTTTTTTTCCCCAACTAAGCAATAATACAGAAGAGAAATCTACAGTTAAAACAAAGCAAAGGCTCTGTACAATAAAATGGACACTTTCAAAACAGCGCTATTAACATAGATTTGGACAAGGATTTTGGAAAGAGCGAATGCAACCCAGCAAAACTTTACTAACCCTGAACTTGGATATATCACTTGGAGTAGAACAGATGACATCTTAGTTGCAGAAATAAGAGAACACTTTAATGAAACTGAGATAGAAACGAAAGATTTTTTTTCGATGGCGAGGATACCAAAAACATACATTCTAAAGATGAACTTAAAAGAGAGAAGAGGCGAAAAGTATTTTTTTTCTGAAACAACTGAAAACAAAATCCCATCAAAAGTGAAAGAAAGGTTCAGAATTGAAGTATTTAATGAGATATGCGACAATATTACTCGAGAGCTTAAAAAAAGATATAATGTTATGAAGAAGTAACATCAGCATTTAAATGTTTCTTCACCCTAGACACGGAGGAAATCAAAATATCAAATGAAATTTGTGTGAGAAATATAGATATAATATTGAAGAAACCAAAGAATATTTATACAAAACAAAATTATTCATCTTCAAGAATTTTGCAAACATTTAAACAAAAACAATTTATGAAAAATCTGAGTTTGTCCAGATGACGAAATCAACTTTTGCAAATATTCGAACTCTATTGCAAATTTATTTAATGATACCCATTTCTAACGCGCGAAGCGAACGATCTTCAAGTATTACGAATAAAAACACACTTTAAGTCTAATTTGAGTAAAGAGGACATTGATGCATTTTCAGTATTATATAGACTATAACGCTAAGGGAAAACTTAATACTGATACTATCATATATCAGTTTGCCAATATTAAGTCACAAAAGGAGTATCGTAATTTTTGTTGTGTTACATGCTATATCTTAGAATGTATATGTTTTTATTTTTACCCTTTTTATGTTAGATTTTAAAAAATGTTTCTATTTTAAATATTTTTCAATAAAAATAGTTTTCTTTTTATATGTATTTTCAGAATAAAAAAATAAATATTATTTTATATTTCATTTGTTAGCGGATCCAAGATCCCCTCTTTGTATCCGCCAGAGCCAATGCCCCCAAATAAGCTTTAACCGGCGATGAACTATAAAGTATACTTATAAATACATTAATATTTCACTTTTTAATGTTTTCTCATTACATGTATAGATATTCATAATCAAATAAAAATTATATTTATTTTCACATTTTACTATAAGAAAACAATATTAAAGTTTTGAAAAAAAAGTCTTTCTGAAAATACTGTGAATAAAATGCAAACTATATAAAAAAGACTTACGAAACAATCTATGCATAAGGTTTTCCATCCATTAAAAAAGCACAAGTTTTTATATTAAAGTTTAAACAAAAGAAATTCTACATTCTTCAAAGTATTCCATAGTTCATATTTTTCTCTAGTTTAAAAGTAACATGTCAAAGAAATGTCCTGAGAGAAAGCAATGCTGCATATTTCTCTAACATGACTTTTCCTTCCTATGTATATGTAAATATACTTTAAATGACTGGTTTAGGAAAATACCTAGTAGTACATCTCAAAGTTTTTTCCTTGGTATGAATCTGTAAATGTTTTTTTAAACAATGACCTTGTGAAAAACTTTCTTTGCACATTTGACAAACATAAGGCTTTTCATTTGTGTGAATGCATAAATGTGTTTTTAAATTAGCACTTCGAGAAAAAGACTTTTTGCATATTCAACAAACATGAGGCTTTTCTGCAGTATGTATGAATAAATGCATTTTTAAATTACTACTTCGAGAAAAAGACTTGTTGCATATTTCACAAACAAAAGGCCTTTCTTTTGTATGAATACGTAAATGTCTTTTCAAATCAGAATTATCAGAGAAACACTTATTGCACATTTCACAAACATAAGGTCTCTCCTTTGTATGAATACGTAAATGTCTAATTAAATCACAACTAACATAGAAAGACTTATTGCATATTTCACAAATGAAAGGCTTTTTTTTGGTATGAATCAATAAATGTCTCTTTAAATGACATTTTAGAGAGAAACCCTTGTTGCAGCCTACACAAACATGAGGCTTTTCCTTTGTATGAATACGTAAATGTACTATTAAGTTACTTTTTAGAGAGAATGACTTGTTGCATGTTTCACAAACATGAGGCTTTTCCTTTGTATGAATACGTAAATGTCTTTTTAAATCAACAGCTTGGGAAAAACCCTTGCTACACATTTCACAAATGTGGGGCTTTTCTTTGGTATGAATCAATGAATGTCTTGCTAAAATACCACTTCGAGAAAAAGACTTGTTGCATATTTCACAAACATAAGGCTTTTCTTTTGTATGAATACGTAAATGTCTTTTTAAACCAACAGCTTGAGAAAAACTCTTGCTGCATATTTCACAAACATAAGGCTTTTCCTTTGTATGAATGCGTAAATGTCTTTTTAAATTAGAATTATCAGAGAAAGACTTATTGCAGATTTCACAAACATAAGGCTTTTCCTTGGTATGAATCTTCAAATGTTTCTTCAAAGAACCAGTATGATTAAAACACTTATTGCACACTTCACAAATGTAAGGCTTTTCATTGGAATGAATCAGTAAATGCTTATTTAAATAACCACTTTGAGAAAAACCCTTATTGCACATTTCACAAATGTATGGCTTTTCTTTGGTATGAATCAATGAATGTCTTGTTAAATGACCACTTCGAGAAAAAGACTTGTTGCATATTTCACAAACATAAGGCTTTTCTTTTGTATGAATACGTAAATGTCTTTTTAAATCAACAGCTTGAGAAAAACCCTTGCTGCACATTTCACAAACATAAGGCTTTTCTTTTGTATGAATACGTATATGTCTTTTTAAATTAGAATTATCAGAGAAAGACTTATTGCAGATTTCACAAACATAAGGCTTATCCATGGTATGAATCTTCAAATGTTTTTTCAAAGAACCCGTATGATTAAAACACTTATTGCACACTTCACAAATGTAAGGCTTTTCATTGGTATGAATCGATACATGTTTTTTTAAATCACAAAGTGCTGAAAAACCCAGGCTGCAGCTTTCACAAACATGAGGCTTATCTTTTGTATGAATATATAAATGTTGTTTTAAATTAAAAGCCTGAGAAAAACCCTTGTTGCATATTTCACAAATGTAAGGCTTTTCATTGGTAAGAACTTGTAAATGACACCTTGAGTTATCATATAAAGAGAAAGCCATTTTACTAATTTTCACTGTAAGATTTTCCACAGATAAGTCTATTTAAAATCAACAATAAAGAAATGGATCTTGCAGTCTTGAACAGAATAGGAGTTTTTATTCAATCCTTCTATAAAAAAACAGAAAGTATTTTTCAGTAAAATGTTGAAAATGCAATCAGAATTTTATTCTACATTTCAATTAATGAAAGAAAAAAATTAGCTGGGTATCAGATTTTTAAAGAATTCGGTAAGAGAATCCCCCCCCCCCTTATATTTGAAGAAATTGGTTGGCTTTTAGACAGGACTTTTACTGAAATGATTAAAATTAAAAAAATATATATGAATTATTATTTACTGAAAATATATTCAAGTACTACTTTAGAACAATGATCAGGTTAACATAAGCAAAATGACAAGAAATTATAAGAATATCATGATAAAATGAGAATACCTTCTTGGAGGAGAATTCAAAGAGGATATGCATTGTGTAATGGTACAAAAAACAAGGAAAATTATAAAATTGGAAAAAAAAAAGCACTGTAAGGTCTATATTTTATCTGTTAGACTTTTGATCTCAATTACTTGACGCCAATTAGCGAAAAACTTTTGTTGCTAAATACAGCAACGTGCTGTGCTAGGATTTTACTAAAGAATGAATAGGACCTATTAGCTAATTTATCTTGGATACAATTTCATAAAAGCCTTCGTTTCTTATGTTGCATGACATGCAGTGGTGTAACAGAGAATATTAGGGCCCCCTGCAAAGTCAGGTTTTGGGCCCCAAACCCAAATACGTACTTGGCATCAATCAAGCTTTGGGCCCCTCTAGAACCCTGGCCTCCCCCACGATGTGGGGCTATACGTTACACCACTGGTGTCCAGCATCCTGTAGTAACTAAACCCTGCTATGTAGAAGAGACAATGCATGGTAAATCTATAAAGGCTAAAAGATTTCAAGTTCTGAGAATTGGGTGAGAGCTCAACTATTGCCCTTATTACCTATTGTGGTTCAAAATTATAAGGTGCATTTGAAATAGTTCTTGTCTTGATTCAAAGTGCATAAGTAGTCAAGAAAATCCAGGATATAAAGTATGTTATTGGATCATTCTAGTCTTATTTGGGATACAAGGGTAGTTTTAGTAAAAATAATAGAAATTTTCGCAAACATTTTTTTAAGCTTCACTTTATAGCACCGATAAAAAAAACAACCCCACTTTATGTAATTCAGTAAACAGTCATGGTCCCTGTAATTATAATTAAGCTGAAATGATAAATAAAATTCCTCACTATATCCAAACCAGGAAAGGTAAACTTCATTTAATAAGCAACATACCCATTTCTGGAATCGTAACTCAATTTAAAAATTTTGTTGCTATTAACATTTAAAAAGATTTCCCATGTTATATAACTATCAATATTCCTTTGAAGTAGCCTTGAAAGAAAACCCTCTTATTATAAGAAATGATGAATTTCTGTAATAAAAAAAAAGTTTTAACATAACCAGAATGCATCATCACATTGAAAGTATACCCACAAATTTTAGACTTAAATTTCAAAAATTTGGGGGGGGGGGGAGGGTTGGATATAGATCACTATACATCAACTATACTCACAATTACACCTATTTTTCCTTTAATGTAACATGAGAAGAATATTACATATAACTGTACAGTATACTTAAAAATACATCAATATTTCACTTTTTTATGCTTTTCACTTATTATAGAGATTCATAATCAAATAAAGAATATATTTATTTTCACCCTTTTACTCTAAGATAACAATGTTAATGCTTTGAAAAAAAAAACATGTCTTTCTTATAATATTGCGAATAAAATGTCAAACTATATGAAAACTTACAATATGTTAACCCTGCAAAATTTAGGGAATAGTTATCCTATTCTGACTGGATTTTTTAAGTTTTTCCTGATTTGGACAGCAGTCTTTTTTCCCCCGACGGTCAACTTGAAGACGTGCAAGATTTTTCTAGAAAGCTAAAATTGAAGGAATGAGTGGATTTTTTTTCTTTTTTAAAAAAAAATGAAACAACTACTGAAAGAATCTTTGTTAGACAGAAAAGGAGATGTGTTGATAAATTCAATTTGGACGATGGTTTTTCTCACTATCGCATCTTACAAGCACCGGTTTTTCTGTTTTCTTCTTGAAGCCCTTATGGAAACCATGTTAATGTTTTGAAAAAAAAACATGTCTTTCATAAAATATTACGAATAAAATATCAAACTATAAAAAAAAGACTTAAGAAAAAACCTATATATAAGGTTTTCCAGTTGTTATTAAAGTTGAAACAAAAGAAATCCTACATTTTTCAAAATATTCCACAGCTCACAAATTTTCTTTGGTTTAAAAGTAACATGTGTATGAAAGAAATGTCTCGAGAGAAAGCAATGCTGCATCTTTCCCAAACATGACTTTTCCTTCCTATGTATATGTAAATATATAATTTAAATTACTGGCTTTGAAAATGCCTAGTAGCACATCTCACAAAGTTTTTTCCTTGGTATGAATCTGTAAATGTTTTTTAAGCTATTACTATGTGAAAAACTTTTTTTACACATTTGACAAACATAAGGCTTTTCCTTTGTATGAATACATTAATGGCTTTTTAAATCAGAATTATCAGAGAAAGACTTATTGCAGATTTCACAAACATAAGGCTCTTCCTTTGTATGAATCTTCAAATGTTTTTTCAAAGAACCAGAATGATTAAAACACTAATTGCACACTTCACAAATGTAGGGCTTTTCATTGGTATGAATCGATATGTTTTTTTAAACCACAAAATGCAGAAAAACCCAGGTTCCAGCTTTCACAAACATGAGGCTTTTCTTTTGTATGAATATATAAATGATGTTTTAAATTACCAGCATGAGAAAAACCCTTGTTGCATATTTCACAAATGTAAGGCTTTTCATTGGTATGAATCAATAAATGTCTTGCTAAATTACCACTTCGAGAAAAAGACTTGTTGCATATTTCACAAACATAAGGCTTTTCTTTTGTATGAATACGTAAATGTTTTTTCAAATCAGAATTATCAGAGAAACACTTATTGCACATTTCACAAATATAAGGCCTCTCCTTTGTATAAATACGTAAATGTCTTTTTAAATCCCAACTAACATAGAAAGACTTATTGCATATTTTACAAACATAAATCTTTTCCTTGGTATGAATCTTCAAATGTTTTTTCAAAGAACTAGTATGATTAAAACACTTATTGCACACTTCACAAATGTAAGGCCTTTCATTGGTATGAATCAATATATGTTTTTTAAATGAGAAAATGCAGAAAAACCCAGGTTGCAGCTTTCACAAACATGAGGTTTTTCTTTTGTATGAATATATAAATGTTGTTTTAAATTACCAGCCCGAGAAAAACCCTTGTTGCATATTTCACAAATGTAAGGCTTTTCATTGGTATGAATCAATAAATGTCTTTCTAAATGACTTTTTCTAGGGAAAGACTTGTTGCATATCTCACAAACCATGAGGCTTTTTATTGACATGAACCTGCAAATGACACCTTGAGTTATCATATAAAGAGAAAGCCATTTTACCAATTTTCACTGTAAGATTTTGCACAGATAAGTCTATTTAAAATCAACAATAAAGAAATGGATCTTGCAGTCTTGAACAGAATAGGAGTTTTTATTCAATCCTTCTATAAAAAAACAAAGTATTTTTCAGTAAAATGTTGAAAATTGCAACCAGAATTTTATTCTACATTTCAATTAATGAAAGAAAAAAATTAGCTGGGTATCAGATTTTTAAAGAATTCGGTAAGAGAATCCCCCCCCCTTTTATTTGAAGAAATTGTTTGGCTTTTAGACAAGACTTTTACTGAAATGATTAAAATCAAAAAAATATATATGAAATATTAGTTACTAAAAATATATTCAAGTAATACTTTAGTACTAGGATCAGATTAACCTGAGCAATGACAGGAAACTAAAGGAATATCATGATAAAATAAGAATACCCTTTTGAAGGAGAATTCAAAGAGGACAAGTATTGTGTAATTGTGCAAAAAAACCATAAAAAATTATAAAATAAACATTGCAATGCCTATATTTTAACTGCTTGATAATCAGTGTCAATTACGGTTAAGATTATAATTAACAAGAAAGCTACTTGTGTAATAGGCAACACAATTTTTAACAATATATCACAATATTATGGGAGAAGATCTTTGAAACTGCAAAAAATTTTTCAGCAAAGGGAATTTTAAATTTTTCTAGAAGTATTCTAGGAAAGTTTCTTTTCTAGTAGTATCTTTTTAAACTTAGAAAAAAGAACTTTTTTTCTTTTTTATAAATTTAAAAAGATACTCTCCACAATACTTTGACAACTCCACTTCTTTTTATACAAAGAAAATTTTATACAAGAATTGGACTGTTAGGCAGGCAAGGTAACACAAAAGAAATATACTGATATTTTATAACTGAACAAACTTAACAATAACCTTATTAAAGGAATGAATAGGCTGTAGTAGAGGTCTTTGACACAATTGCATGAAAGTCATTGTTAATGCTGCTACGCTTCCTGGATCCTGTAGTAACTAAAAACCTGCCATATAGAAGAGACGATGCATGAAGATTCCGTGAAAGCAAAAATACTTCCAAGTTCTGAGAATTGGGTGAGAGTTCAGATGTTGTCCTTTTTATCTACTGTGGTTCAAATTACAAGGTCCATTTAAAATAGTTCTTGTCTGGATTCAAAGTGTGATGTACATAAGCAATTGAGAAAATCCAGGAAATGAAGTATGTTATTGGATCATTTTAGTCTTATTTGGGATAAAAAGGTAGTTTTAGTGAAAAAAAACTGAAATTTTCACTAATATTTCTTCAAGCTCCACTTTTATAGCATTGATCAGTAAATGGTCAAGGACCTTGTAACTAGAACTAAGCTGAAATGATAATACCCCCCCCCCCCCAGGGAGAACATAATAACATCCAAGGAAATGTTCAAATCTGTCATAGTAGAAGAATGGAACAAAATAACCACAGATGAGACAACTAAGCTAGTTGAATCCCTGCCAAATATATTGAGAGTTATTGAAAGAATAGCTTGAAAATATCAATTTTTAGTTCCAATCCATTATCGTAAAGGCTTTTTTTCCCCTTTAGGACTTTTGACGCACACGATTTGTGTCGTTCTCAAGTTATAAATATTTGTATAATTTTATGTAATAATCAGGTAATTGTTGCTTCTTATACTATTTGAACTCACATCGTTAGAGTAATCAATAAAAAATTGTATTGATTCAGAGACTTCATTTAATTAGCAATCTTTGCATGATTATGAAAGATGATCGTCTGTACACACTTTCGGAGGTAAGTTAATATCTTTAAACACAATTGTAACAAATGACGGGAAAAAAAGAACAAAATCTTATTCGACTAAAAATACCATAGGAAAGTGAATAAGTAGTGAGAAAGATGAAACTTGCAAATTAATATAATGATATATCCCGAAATTGCCCGACTTACCTAATAAAGAATAAAAGAATTCAGGAAAGAGCCACATGCATTGCGCCAAACTGCCATTTAAAAGCCCATAGGCTCAAGAAAATCCTAGTGTTAAAAATAACTGATATCACCAGGAGGCGCTGACATCGAGAGAGACAGGGAAAATTTCCCTTAGAGAAATTTAGGGGGAAATTTGAATGGGGTCGATTCATCACTAGAGGGCGATGCGATCGTAGCTATCATCATGTGATTAACAATGTGCTATCATGTAAACAAATAACAGCTAATGGTATGACACTTGTGATTGCGCGCTAACTTTCAAATTTGTAAACATTATTATTTTATATTCTTTAAATTCTTTTTAGTACTTTAAATATTTTTAATATATTTTCTACTATTTTAGTTTAAGAAAAGGGACTAAATATATGCAGTTTTAGTTTATAGTATTAGATTTAAGTTTAGTTTATACTTCCATCCTTTGGCTTCGAATTTTTGTATACTTATAGGCTTAGTAATTAAGTGCCCGCCACATTATGATTTAAATAATTCTGCAGCGCTCTATTGAACAAATTGCTTCTGGAATTGGGAGAAATCTATTACTGTCACAAATTATGTTGTAAGCGAATTTTTCCCGAGAAAAATGCGTGCAGCTGTTAATAGGGAGTGGCTCGCCAAAACAAAGAATTGTTTTGACTAGCGAGCCAGAATGATTAGTTAATACTTGGGCTGTAGTGTTTGAATATAGAAAGAGATACTGCTAATGAGTGGGATCGATGTAACAATAAAATTTTTACATTCTAAAATGTGTCATGTTTCAGAGCAGATGGATACATACATTCGTTTGGAAAGGTATTTATTAATAAATTTGTGACATTAATTGTATTATTTTAAATAGAAACTTCTTGTAATTATGAAAAAATAGCCTGTGAATTTCACTGTTATTTTCTAAAATTTATACTAAGTTTCCTTTTTGCTGTTCTTGAAAATCCATTTTAGTATTATTGTTTGGATATCAAAGTTTTTAATGTTAATTATTGTTTTATTTTTTAAAATTGTATGGAAATATTCGTTTGGTTTACATCTATTGGATAATTTATATGCAATTCAATAACTCATAAGAAATAATTTATAATAAAGAATAATTCAATAAAGTTAATCATTATTTCTAAAAATTATGTATTAATATGATTCCTTTCTTTAACTTAATAGTGTAAGAGTATTTTCTTTTTTAAACTTTGAAGACAGTTTAAAGAGAAATTTCTAAAAGTAAATGAAAAAGTAAAGTCTTTGTAAATGATAATTACTAAGTAAAGCCAGACAATAAAAGCTGGCTAATGAGTTATTTCATTACAGAATCATCATATATTTCTAAAGATCTTACTATGTCTTAGGAATTTTTGTAGAACAGTTGTTTAAAAAATTAGTATACAATAACAGTGTTTCAATTTTATGCAAATAAAGATTGAAACTGACAAAAAAAAATTCTCTTTTGGAATACATCTTAGAAAAAATACTCTTCACATGAGTACATAATGTCATGAGTAATGTCATGAATAATATCACCGATAGTCTTTCAATAAAATATGAAAAATGCATTTTTTAAATTGCAATGAATTTCTTTGTTAAAAAAATAAAATTTTCACATGCTTCACTTGTATTATAATCATGTAATATTAAAATTAAATGTTGATAAATGATGCATGTTAAATAATTGTAATTACTAAAATAAACTAGCTAACAAAAATTTTGTATGCTCCTATATGTAAAAATTTTCACGAAAATAATTTAGCATGTTTCAAACAATTTCTAAAATTTTTCCCATATTTTAATATAATTCATTTTTTTCCAAGAAGACAATAATTTATGAAAAAAAATTCAAATATTTGTAGGTGATAATTACTAAGACTAAAATTGCTAAATATTAGTATTTTATAACATATTTTTAAAAACTTCACAGTGTATTGGTATAAATCATACTATTTTAAGGCCTCACAATTCCCTAAACATTTAAAAAAACAATTTTTTGACACTTTCTTGTGGCCCATACCATTGAGAAGCTTGCCACCAAATTATATCATTATAGATTAAAATCATTATTAAACATCAACAAGTTACCAAAGTTTATCATGAATAAACGGAGTTCCATTCTAATTAAAATAGGTTTCTACTACTTATAAGCAAGATAATTAACTAATTATATCATTAGTTTACAAGGAAAATCCTAAATTTCAAGAAACTTTTCTGTTTCCCTAATTATTCTTGAGCAAAATATTAAATTACTTCAAAGTTTTTCAAAGAAATGCTAAATCAGTACTCATACCATTCCAAAATTAGGAACTTATGTATTAAACTGCCAAATAATTTTGCCAAGCAAAAACACATCAAGAACTTTAAAAAATTATGTTTTATTACTGTGTTCAAACATGAGCAGGAACAGCTCCAGTTATTGGCTGTATAATGCAACAACATCCCACAGAATCAAATGTCTATACATAAAGCCAGATTTGGTTTCATGATCCTAATTCTCAATAAATATATAATTGATCCAAGTACTCTTCTTGGATCAATATTTGTAAGTAACGCAATGCGAAAAATTTATTCAGGACTTATAAGCAGGATAATATCAATATTCATGAGTCTTTTAGACTTTTATATTTATGTAAAAATAAATCGATATAAAGCACAAATCTAATCAATAATGATAAATCTTCTACAAATTGTGCAAATATCTGTAATACATAGTAAAAAATTGTACAAGTGTGTGATAGGTTTATAACACCGTCAAACTCTGAAAAACAAATGTTTTGCTAATAGATACCACACAAATATGTTACAATTATTTATTTTGTAAAAGAATTAGGGATTCAAAAATGACTTTTATTTTGATCATGTAAAAGTGAGCAGGACTTTTATATTCCATAAATGGATATAAACATATTCTATTATACACAGATTTTAATTAAAAAATTTTAATTCCTTAATTTATTAGATTTGGAAATCAATTCTCGATCAATCATATCTTTTACCTAAAATAGCACAGCGAGTAAGGACTTTCAAAATGTTGCATAATTTTTTTACATGTAATTTTACAAATGGTAAATGATAATTTTGACTTCTAATGTTTAAAAATGGTACTTGATTAAAAAATCATCAAGTATAAACATTAAAGAAGCTGTGGTAAATTAAAATATTTTTCCATTTCTATAGTGAATGGTTCTCAAAAATGTTTCTTTTTCCCTGTAATATTCTAAAATTATTAAAAACAACAAGCTTTTGATTTATATGTATGTATACCTGTTTTTGATACAACATTTATGGTTACATATCAGATTTTTGCATCCTAATTTTTTAGATAGTTAAATACTGAAGTATCTCTGTTAACTACTGTGAAGATGTGTAAAATTTAGATTAACTAAACATATGTTCTATTGTGTGTGTGTTGGACACACCTGTCCTTAATTTTACCAAAAACATATCAATCACTTGTAAAATATTATTTGGGGGGGACATTAAGGTATTTTCAATATTTAAAACATTGAATACACTAAAAAATCTCTTGCAATGAAACCCTCTGTTAACCCTCTGTTGCAATAAACCCTCTCTCTCAAATCACTTAATGTTATTTGCGATGCATTTATTTTTCTGTACAATATTCTTCTGCTTCTATTCTGTTTTGTGAAAGGCAAGCTTATCTAGGAAGGAATGGAAAGTGCTGGACTTAATCAGAATGTAACGTTTGCTATCCCTGTATTAAAAGAATTTTTTAAAAGAAATTTTACATAATTATGCATGTATATGTAACTACTCATGAATTTAAAGCTTATAAAAATGTAAAATAAAAATAACGTGAAATTTAAAATGTCAGTTGTAGTATAGTAAAATTGATAATTAGAAATTTTCCTTTATCGTAATTGTTTTTTTAATATTAGGAAAAGTTAATGCAATCAGTATTTTAAGAATATAGATAGATACGTGCTTCTCAATTTCCATATGATCTAGCTCTTCAGTATCGAACTGGTTTATTCCCTGATTTCTGGAAAAATAGTGGAATATGAATCTCACAAATTATTAAAATTATTGTATGTTCTTCACCATACAGCATTATACATTTATGGATGCATATTTTTTAAAGTACATATGAACTTCATTAATTTACTTGTATTTGTAAGTGTATTGTTCTGAAAATTACAAAACAATGACTTTGCTGAGCCAGTTCAGTTTCAAAATCTTATCTATCATGCTTCTTATAAATTAGTGAAAATAGTTATATAAAGAGAAAAAAGAAAAAAAAAATGTAGGTGAGTTCAACTGCATACTTATTCATCAGAACGGGTCCCAGAAGTAGAACCCTGGTTTGTTTTTTCGTGTCTGCAAAATTGAAATGCTTTGAAGTCGACACATTTATCAACATACAGTACAATAAAATTTCAAATGACTGCAACATAGAAAATGCATAGATATATATTAACATTATATATACAGTTAGGAAATAAAATGAACAAAGTTATGATGATATTTCTATAAATTGAAAAGTATTTTGTATTGCTACTAAATGGATGGCAAAATTTAAGAGTGAGATTTTATTCCAATAAAATTTAACAGAACAAATTTCTTTATTAAGACAGTTCAGTTTCAAATTTTTGTCTGTAGTGCTTGTAAAATTGTCGAAAATAATCTTAAAATAACAAAAACAAGTATTATAAAAAAATAAGTCAATTCCTTCTTAGGTAAGAAAATTTTTATTTTAGTTACTTTTTATCAAATAATTATAGTTAATATAAATATGTGTATACATATGAAGAATCACAACATTAAGTGACAATTAATTATCATTAAAGTATTGCATTGCTATCCAAAACAAATGTGTTTCAAATTTCAGTTCAACTGAATGTTTTAAAATGTGAGAAAAAACCTTTTTAATTTTGGACACAAGTCGCCAAAATGGCCACTATGTAGCCAAAAATGATGCCAACATGGATGTATTTATAATTATTAGAATAATTAGTTTTAATTAATTAATTTTTATTAATTAAATTCTGTATTGTCAACCAAAATAATCATGTATATAAAATTTTAGCACAATCGAGCGATTTAAAATGTATTTTACTAACGATTGAAAATTTGAACATAAATAAATATTGAGAGTGTGAACTAATAGAAGGAATCGAAAAAAAAATGTAGGTAATCAACTACATACTTAACAAATACAGAGCATTCAGAATAGACCACAGAAGTGGTACCCTGATCTGTGCATGTTTGCAAAATTAAAATTCTTCGAATTCGAAATGCTCAGAAAATATTTCAGACTCTTTTTAAAACTTTAAAAATCGTCAGAGCGTATTTGACAAAAACAAAAACAAAATATTGAAAATGAAATAATTAAAAAGTACACACATTTCAGTCGAAATTTTTTTTGGAACAACTTCTTTCATTTGTTTTTGATAGTAGATGAAAATTCTGCCAAAATACTCAGTCGAATCAAACACGTGGCTATTTGTTTTGTATATCATCACGTGATTATGATGTCAGGTGTATCGAGTCCATTATATTTTTGAGTAGTGCGTCCGTGTTTTATTGTATTTTGAAAAGTAAGATTTTCTTTGGCTTGCGGTAAATAATTTTTTTACTAGCCCATTATTTAATGATTTGGCATAAGTCATATGTACGGACTTTTTTTTTGGAGCCTCCTTCGGGCGATTATGCGCTCAAACCCTCTCTATATGTAAGGGTTATGTTCCCTATATGTAAGGTTACTTCATATATACTTATGTTTGTTTCCTTTCTGTTTCAATTTTTCATGTTTTTGACTTTCTGTGAGTGTTTTGTTTGATAGATGTTGGATAGTATTACATCCATTCCTCATGTAATTTAACCCTACAGTGAATTTAATTTAATAATTTATTATAATATAGGCCTATTTTAGATATTTTTAAAAAAATTTTAGTGTGTACCAGTTGAAGGCTTCCAAATATTTTATTTATGAAAGTATTTTTGTGAAATGGTTTATCATAATTAATTTTTTTCTTATGATTTATATATTTCAAGTTATTTTACTTATAGTTCCCATAGAAGAAATATGCTACTATTATTATTTGTCTATAAGTTAAAGAAACAAATCTCATATTAAGAAATAGACTTTAATAAATAGTTTGAAATAAACTATAAAATGTAGTAGGGCAGTGATTCTTATAACCACTTTGCTGCCAGATTTTCTGAAATTATTCATGATATTTAGAGAATTTTTTTTTTAACTATCCAGAACTTATAATTATTTGGTCATTTAATAGAAATAAACTATTCATAAAATTATTATTGATTATACTAGAAGAGAGAGTTATTTATTACTTCACAAATTAAGATAAAAAATTTGATTGGGTTCATAATAATCCATTAGAGATAATGGATACATCTGTTTATGAATTAACTCTGAATGAAAAGGAAAAACTAATTTCACTCTGCAATAATCGAGATTTAATTTCAAAACATTTGAAAGAATAAATTAATTCAGGTTTAAGAGTAGTATAGGGAGGGGGGGGGGGCTTGGCGATGTCAATTACTCTTGGAGATCAAAATTGATCACCAAGCTACTTCACTTAGCAATAGGTATCCGGAAGCTAGAATGGATTCGTTGTCTCACCATAATATCTATATAAAAATCGCCAAATTCAAAGCCCCCCCTCCCTTATACTACACTTGAGCCATTATAATTCATTTTATATTAAAATTACAGGCAATTATCCCATAGTATACAAAAATGCTTTAAAAATAGTTACAAATTTCTACATCTTATTTGTGCGGATTCGGATTTTTAGCATTTTAACAAGTATAATAAAAAAAAACTTTTCCCATTTTTACAACCAAATATAAACGAAATATTCAAAAATCATGAAGCTCAAATTTCACATTAAATGAATTACTTAATAAAATTTTTTTTGTCTTTCTCACACATATCATTTTATTTCATAATAGCTGGTATACCCGTTCTTCACACGGGTGAATTGAAAGATTAAACAATGCAGATTGAAGGATAAAGAAGTTTTTAATGAGTTAATTTTACGTGAATTGCAAATTAAACAAACAAAAAAAAAACCTTTTGCACATCTCAGCTGAACAACAACAACAACAAAAAAAACAACAACACATTTGTTAAATTTTAAGTCTGTAGATCCTAACAGCTGATAAAAAGGATTTTTTAAAATTTATAACACCCCGTAACTTTCTTGTGGGTCGATTTTTGAAAACACCTTCCTAAGTTGATCTTTACTCAGCAAAAGTAACACATTGTTACAAATTTTGTGTAATGAAAGCTTGAAATGGTGTAAATAATTTATATCTGGATGTGTAATGCGTTCATATTACTTTCCGTTGTATTTATTTTACGTTAAAATTGTAATAATCGCAAGCAACGCCGTTCCTTACATTATAATGACGAATCAATGGAAACATAGCGAAATGTTGGCGATAGAGCCAAGTTGGCATAATTTTTGTCGACCACGTTGGCAATTTTGCGATTGATTAAACGGAGCAAAATTGATATGCTATAGCGCGACCTGGTGGGGAGCTACAACAAAAAGGATTGCACAAAAACCTTTTCCAAAAAAGAATGCATATATTTGCTAATTTTTATAGTGATCGGTTGATAATAAAATCATAAAAAAACACGCATTGAAATAAATTATCGATTTTTGTTGTATTTATGGTTCACTATTTTAGAGATTAAGACTTACACATAAAAGATAAATATATGCTGATATATGCAGTCGCGAGCTTTTTTGTATACGTGAATTGAATACGTATAATTCTAACGGTTTTTACAATGCACACCAGAATAGCTTGCAGATGACAGAAATTTTTCATATTTACTTGACATTTATCGTTATATTTTGGACACTTCAATCAATATCTTTTAAAATTATATCCTATGTGTTGTTCTGATGTATAAGCTATACTAGATTTTACCAGCGGCTCCCCTCTCGTTGATGTCTTTAAATAACTTTATTACTTATTTTTAACTTTTATTACTTGACTGGAACCAAAAAAATTTAAAATGTCTAGAATTTAGCTTAGTTTAAAAAAACTGAAAACGTAATTTATTATAATAATTAACAACAAATATTCAATAACTTAAACTATTAATATTTTTAAAAATCGAAAGTATCTACGTTTAATATATAATTCCTCTTCAAAAGAACTCAAAACAGAATATTATTCTAAGATGCTACTGTACACCATATTGTATGTTCTTACGTCAGTTGCAAATATGTGAAGGTTTGGGCATTGGACACACCGATCAGGCTACATATAGTTGGTCATGGGAAAAACATTACATTTCCAAATGCACCCCTGCTACCTGAAATGTTAACTTTGTAAAGTTAGCTTTGTTAGCTTTGTAGCCAGTAAAACTGGAAATTGAAAATATGTTCAAATATTGGCACCGAGTATATTCTGCATCAGTTTTGTGATCCAAAGCCTCGTTCCTTTACATAGTCGAGGAGCATCGAGATTTTGCATAACTGGTACATTTAGTTTTATGTGAGGGTACACCCGAAAGTTCAAGTGAATTTAAGAACTTCCGTGGGATATGAAGTACTTTGTTCTTTATTCATGATTGTATTTATTGATAAATATTTCTTCAATCCCCCTTCCCCGCACGTCGTTTAAATTTTCAATTCTGATTTTATGGACAATGTCATTGTTAGGCGCCAATATTGATCTTGCGCGCAACCACTGATCCCAATTTAAATTTTGTTGCAAGCCCGGGTAAATATGAGCAATAAGATTTACATCATTTTCTTCTACATTACAAAATTCTCTGGAAGTAAAATATTACCTCCAGCATTTGCGTCCAAACATCCATAACCGATTTTCAATTGCTCTATGCATTATGTTCCGAATTTAAATCATAGCAACTGCTATCTTCTGGGTTTTTCTAATAGTCATTAATAATAAGTTTAGCAAAAACGTTTTTCTGGTTCCTCCAGGGGCGTCGAGAAAAAAGAGTGCACCACTACCGGATTCTAGTTTGCGTAACACTTGTTGGAAAACGTCACTTTGTTCTGGAGTTAATTGAGGGATAAATTCTGTTACTTGATGTTGCAGTGCTATAAAATCGTAGTTTAATTCTCAAGTAATTTCATTATCGAAGCCATTTCCGTCGACACGTCTAGGGCTAATCATTCTAAAATCCCGTAGCTTCTTCCTAACCATTCTGAAAAACTTTATTGCGTTTCGTTGTAGATGTGTTCATTGAAAGGAATATTTGGTTGTTTTTCATCGCAAAATATCTTCCGCCATGTACTTATTTCAAAAGGTTTGAGGATTAGAAAGACTGAAGAAGAAATAAGTATTGCGTAAAGCTCCCTAATTTTATTCGGCGAGTGACATTGTATAGATGCCTCCATAGTATACCTTCAAAGTAATACCTCCATGTAAAATATCTAGGTTCAGTATAAGTGAAAAATTTTGTGCAAAATATGAATATAGTATAATTAGGTTAAAAAAATTCAAAGTAATAAATACTTTCAAAATTAATCAAAGTAATCAAAACTTTTTATGAAACTGTCAATTAATATTACCATAGAATTTTCAATATCACGCGCGCAATTCGCTAAAACTTTATTTTGTTTCCCTCTTTAAAAAGTGGGAGAAAATTTGCATTAAAATATCTGGGATTGTCGGAATAGAGAGCTTCTTAGCCAACTTGGCGATCTTTCTCAAAGTTTGAGTTGGACATTTAACAATCGTAACTTAATAAACGTTTGACGTTTAATAAAAAACCATTTAAAAAATTGCTTTTTGTAAAGATGCTAAATTACACTGTTTCAGTTATTTGTTACAAATCTGAGAAAATTTTTATTAAAATTTCCATTATTGACCAAATGCATAATTTTGCGCCAACTTGGCGGGAAGTAAGCAGCATCAACGTTTTACCCGCATAGTTCCCGTCCCCGTAGGAATATGGAGATAAAATATATCTTATGTTACTCGATGATAATGTAGCTTTCCATTGATGAACGAATTTTTAAAATCGGACCAGAAGTTCCCGAGATTAGCCGGAACAAACAGACAAACCGACCGACAGACAAAAATTTTAAAAATTGATTTTTTTTTTATATAAGTACCGTATATACCTTAAAATGCATTTAGTAAAAAGCTGTTAATTTGAAATTACAAACAGACACTTCAATTTTATTTATTTGTATAGATTGAAAATTATAATCAAGCTATTTCACATAGTGTATTATGGATAAGTAAAATTCTTTTTAAACTTATTTCATTTTCAGTGTACCACCAAATTTTGAAATTGTCAATAGTGTACCCCAACAACCAAAAAATAAAGGTTGAGAATCACTGCAGTGAGTGAACAAGTTGAGAAAATTTCTCCCATACAGGAAAAATTCTTGCTTGATAGCCAATTCAAAATAACACAGACAATTACATTTATTTTAATATACACCATTTAGTGACATATCATTTTAACATTACATGAATATACTATAAGTAAATAATATGTGAATTTTATTTTACATTAAGAAATTTATTACAATTTATTTGAATTTTATTACCCTCTCATGTAATTGGAAGCATCCTCTTATACTTGGAGCATAGAATTTAATGTTTACTGGAGTCACATATGCACAGTAGCATTTTGTTTTCTTTTTTACAGAATACACTTTATATGATCCTAATCTAACAGAAAGGCATGATAGAGGCTCAACATCAGGGACGTCTTAAGACTTCTTGAGGCCCTGGGCCCCTACACAAATATAGGCCCCAACTATGACACCTAAAATTAAACAGTACACAGCATACTCGCACAGTACACAGCGTTGCCAAATACTCGTTTAAGCAATTAACCCGAAGCAAATAAATTTGCACGACTTGCAGTCGCTCAAACCGGCTATACCGATTGTCGCCTTTTGGTTGAATGAGTGATAATAAAAGGCGCACAAAACGGGGGTGTCCTGGGGGTCCAGACACCCCCCCGAAACCCTTGAATTTTTTTCGATTGATGATAATCCTATGTGTATCTAACGCAAAATTTAATTAAATACTTGCAATTAACATTTTATTTTATTAATTAATGCTAATTATTAATTCAATAATTTATTTTTTACTGTTTCTTGTTAACAAAATCGACAAAATCAGAAGAATTAATTGGTGTTGTCTTCAAGTATGATACGAGTTGGGGAAAATTTCAACCATGGACAACCTCCCCCCCCCCCCGGAAAAATTTTCGTGTGCACTACTGGTAGGCCTAGGCCTATACATGGACGACGGTCATCACATGTAACCAGTTGACATATAGTCGAGTTTTTCGGAGAATACAACTGGAAATAATATTTGTGGTGACCTGTAACCACCCCTTACACTAATACCTTCCTTACTATCTGAAAACCCGACTGGATGCGTTGGCGGACTTAAAGGATCGTAAGACATGATTCCAATTCAAACTGATTCATTGATTCTTATCAATATGTTATGAATAGACATAACACAATACTAATTAAGATAAATAAACTAGAGTGGAATGAAGAGGTGGGGATCAATACACAAGCGGATAATTATACAGAATTTCAACTGAATCTAGAACAGCTTAAACGCGCACAATTATAACTACGCCTCACACTAATAATCTGGTTTTCTTAATCAAAGTCACTAACCTTATAATTTACAGCTGCTATTCCTTAGTGAAGAACTTCATGCACTTTATTTAGCCGGAGGAATTGATGAAGACTCTACGCTCCGTAATAGTGAATTTCACTATTTTAAATTCGCTTCTCTTCGCGTACATCAAAACATATTAGTCTCGCTTAACTTGTCAACAACAACGTGTCGACTTCTCGATCTTTAATTTACTTGACTTCTCACATCCTACTACTTAGCTTTTTAACTCGCGAAAAGCGAATTTATATAATATATCTTATTTACATAAATCACGCCTGGCTCTCGGTGAAAATTGGTTGAAATAAATAAATTGTTTTAAGGAAAAAAAAAAGAAGTTAGTGAAAGACCGTATAGATCCGTCACACATTTGATCGTTTAAGTTATTTGAATTATGTACTTATTAAGGCTGAGTAGAGGACGATACGAGGTCCCCATTTTAGCCGAGGCCCTGGGCCCGGGCCCAGTTGGCCCTTGTCTTAAGACATCCCTGCTCAACATACAAAGACTCCATTGTCCTACGGCATACAATTCTTTCTTTTAGAACTCGAAATCCTTATTTGAAAAGTACGAGTTTCAATTTCTTGCTGCATCTATTCTACAATTCAAGCAAAATGGCAAATATCGTGAATTGATCAATTATGTCTGCCACACGAGACTTGCAAACCCCCTTGTGGCTCAAGTGTAGTATAGTGAGGGGGCCCTTTCGATATGGCGATTTTTCTTTGGATTTGGTGATTTTCATATAGATATTATGGTGAGATAAGAAATTCTTTCTGGCTTCCGGGCACCTATTGCTAAGTGAAGTAGCTTGGCGATCGATTTTGATCGCTAAAAAAAATTAACATCGACAAGGGCCCCCCTATAATACACTTTAGCCTCCTCTTGTTTTTAGAACTCGACAGTTTTAATTTTGATTTAATATCACACAAAAGATAAATAAAGTTGGTGGTGTTGGTATAAGGCATGACAATAAAATAATTATTTCACACTAAATACATATTAAATAGAAATTATAAAGAATTGAATAGCAATTTAGTATATAAAACATACAAAGAAACAATTAATGATAAAAATACAATTTGAATAATAAAAAAATATAATTTATATTATAAAAAGTACAGTTCTATTTAAACATAATCAAATTTAATTATCCAATGCAATTTTTCATGTTGTGTTTAACCACATTGCAGTTATCTTGTTACAAAACTCAAATTTTACATTTTGTGTTTGAAAATTTAACTCAATCATATGCACAAGTCTAAAGATGTCTAATTTTTTAAAAGTTTGTATTACATATATCACAATTCCTTTATAAATGAATTACAATGAACAATTATAATAATTTCCTCAGAGACGATAAAATTTATTCTATCACAAAACAAGAGAATATTTATTATGAACTGCAAGTATATTGTATTAAAAATTGAGAACAGATCTAATAGCATCTAAATAATTAGTAAAATTTTGTCATGGAAAATTTTTCAGCAATCATAAACATCAATGTCCTTAAAACAATAAAATAAGGGCAAACATATGGTTTTTGACATTTACCAGTACCATTTGATTAAATGCTTTTATTTACAGTTCACATACTATTTTTCAAATACAGCAATATATTTGTAACATAATTATAGCCCAAGGGGGAGATTATTCTATTCAAAAATTAATTTCAGATAAGAAGACAAAAAATACATTCATTAAAAAATAGTTGGTGTATCTCTGTACTGTTGTTTAAAGTCAAAAATAATTCTAAAAATCTCCTGCCTCTTCTTGAAAATGCACGCTGCGTGATACCAATTTTCTAAATTTGGCATGGGATCACTTAACTTTATAGCTGGATTTTTAAAGAAGCATTGAAAATTATTTAAAAGATATATTCCACGATCATATGAAGTTGGCTGTTGAGGACAACGCACCGCAAATATTTTCATCGACTCGAAAGATTTCTCAACTCCTTGTTTTCTCTCATATTCTTCTTCTAGATAGTCTCTCACTATTACACCTGTCAATCCAGCTCGAATTCGGTTATATAGAGAATCAAATACACAAATAAAAGGTATTCATTGTCTCTGTGATCTATTAGAATTAGAATCACTTGCAGCATTCGTTACCATGCTTTCTGAAGACTGACTACCACCTTCCTTATAAGCCATTTGCATTTTAATTTTTTCATTTTTATCTTGCTCATTTGCCATATTTTCACTATTCATTTCAGGTTCCTTCACAATATTTGAAAAATTTGTGACATTGCTTGGAAAACAAACCATCACCAAATACCAATGGCAACAAACATTCACTGGAATGACAATATAATCTTTTGAAAACAGATCCACTTTCCTTGTCCACCTTTTAACTAAATCCTGCCGTCTTTCTTCCATGCTTGTAGTACCACCCTGTACTTCCCTAGTTTGACTGGCGAAAAAAAAAGAAAAAAAGAATTGAATAAGTGAGTTTTCTCCCTTTCAACTTTCGGTTAAACCTTCACTGTACGTGTATTCTAAATAAAAGTTCATCATGTTATTATTCAACCAATTTCCATTATTCAGACACATGATATCTATATTGGTCAATGGAACAACTCCAGATCGGGATTTTGAACGGTATGACACTACTGTAATTTCTTTTGCTGCTAATGGTGATTCTGATACTCCTACGTCAGTGTCTTCCTCCAAAACTATAGATGGATCGGCATCCGGTGAGCATATTCTTAGAAAATTACTAGTGAGTACTGGAGCAGGCATCAACATTAACTTCTTACATACTTGTTCATCGACTTCACGACATGTCTCAATTGGTAAATAGTAATCGCGGATAAAATTAATCTGTTCTTGAGTCAAAAAGCTGATGTTAAAAGTTATAAACAATGACCTTAAATCTCTATCATATGGGTCAAAAGTACAAAGACAAGTTCCATCTATACCCAATGAATTTCCAACTTCCTCAGCAAATGCATCTTTTGGTTGGATGAACAAAACAGCTATTTTTTTCAAACACCAAATCATTCGATTCATATCCTCACATTTAATTACAATCTCATGTAATGGAAAATATCCTCTTATGTATGGAGCACAAAACTTAATGCTATCTGGAGTCAAATAAACAGTCACATATTTCTTCTTATTTTGAGGAAGCACTCTATATGTTCCTAATCTAACAGAACGGCATGATAGAAGCTCAACACATAGTGATTCCATTATCCTACGGCACACAATTCTTTCTTGTCGAACTAGAAATCCTTATTTGAAAAGTATGCGTTTCAATTTCTTTCCGCGTCCATTCAATAATATAAACAAAATGGCTACAGGACTTATAAACACTGTTGTTTAGTTCAGTCCAGTACAGTGATAACAGATAAAAAAAAAACCCTTAAGGCCGGATGGGTAATGTTCAATTTTGTTGGAAGTACTCAAGTCTATAAGCTGCAAACTATGACGGGTTACTTTGATATTTTTGAAGTCTGATAGAAAAAAGGAACAAATAAGGCCGGACGTGTAATACTCGATTTCGTTGGAGGCACCTATTCCTATTTTTTACAGCGTTGGAATGGAGGAAATTCACGACAGACTGGCACCAAGCGAATAATCACGTGACAATGGGGGCAACAATTGCACGCGTTTTTCCTCACCGTGGTAGAACCTATCCGCTAGTTGTTGACATACTTGTGCTTTAATTTTATCTAATTAAACTATGTGATATCATTGTATTTTTTGCATTATTTTAATGTATATATCTGTTAGAAAATAATTTTAACAACTATTTTATGAAATTTTTGTTTTATTCTAATTTATTTATGTAATTAGGTATTTGTCTGCTTCGACTAGTGTTAGCTGGTATATTTGTTTATAGTTTTTGATTTACTTAGATATAGCTCTGAGTTATATTTTAGTTCTCAATTAATTTTATAGTTCTTTATTTTATATTTTTTATTCGATGACAAATTTGTGAGCAACATATCGTTTACTGAGCCTGATTACTCAGTGAATTATTATTTTTTTTTGTCAAAAGTGTTGTAAAAGCAGAAATGAAGAGAGTAAAGTACAAGCCATCTGTTCAGATCAGAAGAATTTCTGAGGTAAGTTATAAATTATTTTGTGTTCTAATTTAGATACTTTCTGAAACAATTGTGAATACATTGCTATTTACTCATTTATGCTTTAGTTTAATTTATTGTTTTAAAATATCAAATAGGTTTTGAATAACATTAATATTGTTATTTATCATTGAATTATAAGTTGATACTAAAAGATTAAAAGTGTTGGCAACTATTCAAATTTAGCAGCTTTTTAAACTTCTGTAAAAGAAATGTGAATGGCAGGGCCGATCCCAGCAGGTGTGCAGGGCATGCACCGCCCGAGGGCGGCCAAAACTAGAGGCGGCCGCATATAGTTCTATCAATCAAGCAAAATTGTGTACAATTTTTAAAAGAAAAACTTATAATACGTCGAATAAATATGCTGAATTTTAAATAGTTATTGAAAAATCAAAATAAGTCTCGATTTCCCAACAGCGTAGCATAGTTTAAGAAAAATAGAATGTTAGTGCGCAGTGTGTTGGTTCACACACATTGTGAATTAATGTCTACTTTTTACATACATCCATCATTTGATAGCAAAGTTCGTGACAGAGCTGGCTATATATATACCACGATAGAAAAAGGTTTTTTTCCCCCGTGGCTTATCAGCGACACTGGCAATGGCACTGTGGATTGATACTTAAAAAGACGTCTCAAAATTGATTTTTGCGAAAATATCTAATGTGGTTAATATTACCTAAGACATAGGAGTGTTTCAATTCAATATGCATTTGGGAAAATTAAAAGTTTTCAATTTAATAATAGCCTTGCAATTTAGAAAAACAAAATAGAGGAAAAGAAGTGATTTTTTTTGTTTATGGTTTTACAACGCTCATTAACAGCGCCCATTTTCCTTTTTAGTAAAAATGTTATACTTTTATTAAAAGGTAGTCCCTTGTAATTATGTTTGGTATATAATATTTGAGAAAAAAAATCCTGCTGCTCATTTTGATTAAATTGTTTTCATTACAAAGCCTGTTTGAAAAACACTTCAATATTCGCATTGTATTATTAATGTTAGTGAAGTTTAACGAAGTTCTAAATCTTCCCAAACTTTCAACATTTGTGCCCCAATCTTTAATCATAATTTTCATCTCCCTCCCTCTCTTCCCACCATTCAGTAACAATGTATTGAATTCAATAATACTGTACTTTGACGTTAAAGCTACAATGCGACTTAAACGTCTCAAGTGCTACTGGCATTTATAAACGTCTCGCTCAGCCAAAGCGTCAACTGCCCCAAACGTATATATACGTCTTTCCGAAGTATTATCATTTCTGTGCACTGCTATCCATAAAATTATTCCAAAGGCTTTGGAATTCAATAAAAGGACCTTGACAATGTTTGCGAAGGATGTACATATTTCAGAGGATGGGCTTTATATATTTACTCCTTTTCTTCCCCCCCCCCAATATATCACAATCGCGCGCTTACGTGGAAAACGGTGGCATTGGAGAGAGAATCGTGTAACTTTTAATCGATAGTTAGGGATTAATTTTAAACCGTACAAAATTATCAAGATAAAAGTTTATTTTTGTATATAATTTTATATATGACAGCCCAATGAGTCACTGGTAATTACTAAACTTGTTCTTAACTTAGTATTGTTAAATTATAAAATTTATTGTGTACTACACCGATACATTTATGAGTGTATTATTTCAGTATAATTTTTTTATTATGTCAGAATGTATTTTGTTTGCTTATTTCAGTAAATCAATATTTTTAAAAAAATAATCTTTTGTTTTCGTTTGTTAATATGCACGTGCCCTCGTACAGTTATTATGCCCCTCTAGAGGGGTGCGACCCGCGGTTTGAGAAGCTCTGCCTTCATAGCATTAATTCGCGCAATAGTTATCATTTCAACTTTTGCATTATATTTAGTAACAAGGTATGTGCGTGCGTGTTTTCTTTTTTTTTTATACACAAATGTGGAAATCTATGTCCATTGAAGCTGCCTACAGTCGCATTTTATATTCCGCGTAAATTTATTTTTGTATTTTGTTTTTGTTGCCACTTAGGTCGAGAGAAATGTTTATAGCATAGATGCGTTGCTCAAAATGGTATTTAAATGTTTATAACTGTGCACGAAACTTCTATGTATTCTGCAAATTTTGTAGCCTAAAATTTAGAAGCTGTTCCTGTTTAAATGTAAGTTTTAACGTTGAATCAGTTGATATGTTAATAAATTGTTCCCTCCTCTTCATTGGCGAACCTTCTGATGTATCCATTCTGGCTTAGTTTTCTCCTCCGAGAAATATTAGTTTACAGGTGTACAACACATTGCACTAGTGAGTATAAAATAATTTTGTGGAACCCTGGATCACATAAGCAACAGAATGCTTATAATCTAGGTAGTACATATAAAGAAAAAAGGTAATATTTTTAAATCTAAATATAATAAAAACTGCAGGAAATTACTGAAAAAAAAGGCTGTCCGGCACCGAATTTATGTTTAAATATCCTCGTGGGACCCTCTTTGAGAAACACGATTTTACGTACTCTAGTGATTATATAAACTCCATAGAGAACATGAATCTATTTTGCATACATATTTACTTTTTCTATTCGAATTTTTATTTTGACTCGTGGAACCCCCGGTTAAGCCTTGTGGAACCCCAGGTATCAGTGGAACACAGTTTGAAGATTGAAGTAAAGGTCCCATTAGCGTTGCGAAAAAGCACTGGGGATATGAATGAGATACGAGAGGGCAACCACCAAAGCTTTGAGGAACATAATGTACAAACGCATTTTAGCATTTTTTTTATCCAAGTAAATCAGTGGTCTTCAAGTTGTATCCCACGGAACCCTGGGGTTCCACAAGGCTTACACAGAGGTTCCAAGAGTCACAATAAAAAAATCGAAAAGAAATTTATAAATATGTATGCAAAATGGATTCATGTTCTCTGAAGTTTTTATAATTACAGGTATCTAAATATCATCCTATTCATTAAAACCGAAAATTTTAATTATATGTAATATCTTTGTTTTGCAATACTTTTAAAACTTTAATTATAATATAATAAAAGAACATTAAAACGTTTTATCTTTATATATTTATACTTCCTAGCAGATTGTGAATATTGTATTGTTTACTATCTTGGGTTCAACGAGATAATTTTATACTCGTTAGTTAGCACAATGTCTTGCAAAATTAAATAGTTTTCGAATGAAAAATATACATTTTTGCATTCATGGGGGGGGGGGGAACACCTATAATAATGAAGAAGCAACATATTCTATGTAGAAATTTAAATTTAAGCAAGAACAGTTTCTGAATGAATGTTTTGTTGCGAATTCTCGTGCAAAATACACAATTTTTCTTACACAGCTGTAAACATTTTAATGCCATTCAGATCCCGGTTACTAACAGGGGCGTAGCTACCAACGTATCAATGATAAGGGGCCCCAAAATGCGCAAGCAAAAAAATCGTAAAATATTAAGGGATCCAGAAAAGAGCTCCTAAGGAATTTTGATACAAGGCCCACTCATGACTAGCAACGCCATTGGGTACTAAACATAAAGCATGGGTAAGTGACACTTGGATCACAAATTAATATTACTAACTAGCTGCATGGTCCGGTGTTGCACGAGCTTTCTCATTTAAATTTTCCCTTCTTTTCACAAAATCAGCACTTCCAATATTCTTTTTAAAAATTACTTTGACTTTTCGCTTCTTTCCCCTCTGCTTAGCCCGGCGTTGCACGGGCTTTTACCAAGTGTATAACTTAACCCCCATGGGTATTTCCTGTTCCTTTCAGGACGATAGCACTTCTGTGTGTGTTTGTGTGTACGCGCGCAATGTGAGTGATTTCTATAACTATGTCATTAAAATTCCCTTTTTTTGAAATTTGCTTACTTCTTTTTATTGGGAGACAGGTTTCTTTCCCCTTCATTTAACCCGGCGTTGCACGAACATATTCGAATGTTGTTAAATATTGTGTAGTTTGATATGCGTGTATTAGTTTAGTGTGAATGCCAACAGATAGCGCTGTGTAAATTGTTGCACTGTTTTATGTAATGTGCCTGTATGTGTGTGATTCATTCTCGTCTTGTCTCCCGTCATTAAATGTTGTGTTTCTGAACGTCTCTCTTTGAATGAAGTCTCTATTCATACTATAAGTTAAATAATTTCATAAATGTATAACATATTGCCATGGAATTTCGCCCTTCCCTTTTCGAGGTCAGAACTTCCTGGTTGCGCGTGTGATTTCTATATTAACTTCATTACAATTCCCCTTTTCTTCCACATCTCACCGATGTCCTACAGGTTTCTTTTCTCTCCCTATAGCTCGGCGTTGCAGTGGCTTTTTTGAGTGCAGAACTATTTTCCACCCCCACCCCTCCCCCAGATACAAGAATTATCTTCGAATTTCGGTCAATAACTTATAAGAAACGATATTGCTTTAGTTAAAAAATAATAAATTTAAAGCAATAAAAAGAAAACGATTCTGATGCTGGCAGTAAAACAAAAACACGCACTCTCATCATTTTTTAATAATACATAGTTTCTAAGAATCTAAAATAATAAAATAGATTTCAGCTTTTCATTAATCAATAATCGTTACCTACATTTAACTTAAAAATGTCTCTAAAACGTATTTTTATCCAAAATAATAGACGATATAGTTTTTATTAACAAATAATTAATTTGGTAATGAAATAATCGAAATACATTTTTGGTTTTAAAAATATATATTAATTTAAATCCACTATCTAGAAATAATAGTCAAAATTCTACAGATAGCTCTTGAAAGGATTTTTTCCCGAACGTTTGGAATGTTTGATTAAACATATGTAATTGTTAAAAAAACACTATGGGGGAAAGCCTAGTTGTATGTTTACATTCACTGAAAAAAAATTCAAAATGAAAATAATACTATCTAATAAAAACATTTTAGTATTTTAGTTTAATTTTATAGTTTTTCATTCCACTCTGTGTTTAGTAAATTATTATTTACACACGTATATGACAAAAAAAAAGTATAATATACAAAACAAACATTCATTATTTTAAGCATAGGTGACACTTGGATCAGAAATTAATATTACTAATGAGTAAATTATATTAAAAATTATAGATTAGAATTTTCCAATTATAAATGCAATACTTTTTTAATTGCTTTTACATAAAGTACCTATAATATCTTGGTTTACTTTAAATATTATTTTGAGGTATATTCTCTTAAGCATGTATATGGGATTCTACGAAAACACTTTCTAGTTCTAGGGGTTCCGTGAGTAGAAAAAGTTTGAAGACCACTGATGTAAATGATACGTGCAGTTGTATATACTGTAGATCTTATAAACAACCTGTAAAATCTTGTCATTAACATGCTTTTAAAGTTTCACTTGTATGTTGCGGAATCTTTGAACTCTATTTTTAGCCCCTTTAAAAGGTCAGATTAAATAGAAATTTTGCACACTTTTCCAGGACCGATGACAATACAATAACTTCATAATTTTGTATAATTGTCCTGATCAGGATCACCAGGAATACCAATTTTCAGATTTGGCGACTAATTCCAGATTTAGATGCTAAAAGATTAAGGTGCAACCCTAAAAGCGAATACGTTTGCGGTTAATACAAATAAAACAAACAAAAAAGAAGTGTTCTTTATGTGAGAAAGAGGAGGGTGGAAGCGTCAGCAATTTCTTATCATAATATAAACAATTGTTTATTTTTTCTAAAAATGGAAATAAAAAATACTCGTGCATGTGAAAAAAAACTTTATGTTCTAACTGCAAAATATTTTTTTATTTTTATAAAGCAATATGTTTAGAAGTATTGATACGAATTAACATTATAGCAATACGCTTAAAAGGTGATAATACGATTGATATTTAATCTTTCTTAACACACTTTTATTAGTTTGACCTGTATCTATAGCAGGGGTGGACAACCTTTTTAGGAAGAGTGCCACTTTCAGATAAAAAATAATTAAGCGTGCCACTTTCAACTTTTCGAACAGATGAAAAGGGAAAAATTTTTGCTTATTATGTAACTTTTACTCAAAGAACACATTTTTAAAGCACAAGTCTAAGTAGAGGAAATAATAAATGAGACCAAAGCACAAACTTAAATTTTATTGTTAATTTGCTCAGTTAATTTTCAATGATATTTTAATTTTGTTAAGTTCATAAAGAAAACATTTGTTCAGAAACGTATGTTGATTCAAATCTACAGCACTATCTGACAGCCAAATCGTGTAAATTTGAAAAATTGCTTGTTAGTACAAATTTCCGAAATTCAATAGAATTCCCCACATTTGCTTTTGAGTGTAGTATGATACTGTATACAATAATTTCGAGTTTTATTTCAAGTGGGTAACAATTAACATTTTGCAGATGAATTGGAAATGTATTTGTGAAAATATCTACATTTTTTTTTATCATCTTGAAAATCATCAAATCTAGACTGAAAGTATCATGCAAAAATGGATATTAAATTTTTAAATCCATCACAGTTTGGAGCACCATTAACTTTTTGAGATAGATTCTGCATTAATAGGAAATATGTGTTGATTTTTCCCCTCGAAAATCAAGACAAAAAAAAAAAGCTAAAGTTTGTCCTCAGAAGAAAGTATTTGACCAACCAGGTTAGAAAAAATACAATCTTTTCCCTGTAATCCTAAATTTAAATTATTTTAATGTCTCTTAATATCGGTAAGAAAAGCTACATAACATAGTCATTCTAGAATACCAAGTACACATTAGGTAGTCCAGTGTTTTCTTCCAGATATATTTTAAAATACACATCAAATTCCAAAATTTTGCGAGGGAAAAAAGCTTTGGAATGCCAACTTGCACAACAATTTAATAATTGTTGTGCATTAATAGGTAAATTTCTACTGAATATGAATTAAGTTTATTAAAATAAATTTTAAGATTATTTTTGTCTGAGATTTTTTCAATAAAGATGAAAGAAAATAATTGTTTTCAATTATCTTTTCAAATTTTTAAAAGACTTCATGAAGTTTTCGCGTGCCATTTTTACAACTCCTCCGTGCCACATTGTGGCACGCGTGCCGCGGGTTGGCCACCCCTGATCTATAGAGACGGAATCTTTGAAATGTAACGATACGAGACTCATCCGAGGCCCCATAAGCGGAGAGAATAAATACCCTTCAAACCCGTTAATTAATATCCATTGAAGAGCAAGACTAATTTTACATCCACGTAATTCCGGCTTCAAATATCAAACTCAAGAATAAATACAACAATGAATAAATGATAATTTAAAAAACTAATGAAAAAGTCACTCTTTTATTGTAGATCGAACTAAAAAATGAAAAATAAATTATAGTTTAAAAAAAATAAAAAAACACGCTTTTATTGTGAATCGAACTAATAAGTAAAAAAAAAAAAATTCTTAATATAAGAAATAAAAGGATTAACGAGAAAATTAATGTTTCATTGTGGTAAAAGCGTGGGGTGCATTGTGCTACACTTTTACACTAACTCAGCATTTCGGAATAAAACTAGGAAGAAATTATAACAATTAATACAGAGTGCCTCACGCTTCTACCCCAATGACATTAATTTTCTCGTTATTCGTTTTATTCTTATACTAAGAATTATTTTTTTTACTTTATGGTTCAATTCACTATAAAAGCGAGTTTTTTTAAAACTATTATTTTTTTAAAGCACTGGTGCCTAAATATTTGCATACATCAGTGCATTTTTCACCCGTTCATCTTACGTAAACAATATGCATTTACGTCCAATTTTAAAAAAATCTGTGAAAAGGTTTGCCTCTTGTGGTTGTCTTTTGTTCGAAACAGTTGAGCAGTCAGGAATTTGTGGTCACAACAAACATTTCTCTGACTAAATTCGCACCATCGAACCATGACTATTTTGCACAGGCATTAAGTCCACTAAATTTTGTCTTAATAATAATAATAAATGATGATTTGTATTTCAAAAAAGTTTCCCGTAAGCTATGCTCCTACGTAAAACAAAGCAATTTAATACAAAAAAGGCTAGAAATTCATATTTAATTCCTTAGTTCAGCGCTTCTCAAACTTTCAATATTTGCAACCCAATATTCAATCAATATTCAATTATTTTATATGGTACAAGAGGTATGTAATTACATTTCTGCGTCCCCATATCGATGGTATTTACCAAAAAAACACATGAAAAGTCTAACTTTAAAACCGTTAAGGGAAACAAGGAGTGAAGGTCGTATCAATGCTATTAGACCTCTTAAACAAGACCTAAAAATTATTACCTCATTAAAGGCCTTAATTGAAGATATCATCAGAGACAGGAAAAAATTGAAACATTTAAATTTGTGTTCAATTTTAATTTGGTGGATTTATTTTCAAGAATTCATGTATTGAGTAAATTGCTCCAAAATCCTAAACTAAGCATAGTGGAATGCATTGAAGGCTTAGATAATCTTAAAAAATATTTAATTTCCCAAAAAATCTGATCATAAATTTTAGATATCTGTCGATTCAGTAACAACACTTGCTAGAGATTTAGGTATTGATTCCGAATGTCTCATCTCGAAGCTCAGACTCTAATTGTTTATGAGAGCAGCTTCAAATTATTTCCAGCAATTCGCGATATCTTCAGCTAATGAACGATTTACCTTATCTGAGTACTATTCAATATTCTGCTTTCTGAAAGAGTTTCACAACATTTCTGATGATGATCTCATGAAAGTTTGAAAGGAACTTGAATATTAAGTTACAGGTACGGGAGGAAGAAAGTAATATGAAAGATATAAATGGCATACAAACCTTTAATTAAATGACTTCATTCAAAGATATTTTTCCCAGGTAAAAACAGCCAATTGAGGTATCAAAAATTATAGTCTAGATTGATCTCCAAATTTTGCTCAAGCAATAAAATTTTTTTAACCTTACCTGTTTCTCTAGCTTCAGGGGAAAGAAGTTTCAGTAAATTAAAAACTATTAAAAATTACTCCAGAAATAAGGACACAAGAAAGCCTTTCAGATTTAGTCGTCATTTCTGTTGAATCCGAAACCTCAGAAAAATAGATTTCACCGAAATTTTTGACAAATTTGCTTCTCAGAAAGCCAGAAAAGCTATTTTATACTTATTTATTAGGTAGTCTTTGTAGAAGGACTGATTTATATGCTTTTCGTTTCACGAGATTTATGCTTTAGTACTTTGTTTATTGGATTATACTTTCTGAGTAAATACAGAGAGAGTTATGTTGAATTTCTAATTATAAAATGTCTATTTTGATTTCAAAGGTAGTATTTTTGTTTGTTTATTTTTTAATTAACAGTATTTTGTCGCTATTATGACATATTAGCTGGTAAAAAAAGGGTTTCTTCCTTTTTGTCAAAATACGAAAAATTCTCTTCAGTGGTGGCAGTTTAGGACTTTGCACGCGGGCGGCCGACACCCTAGGATCAGCCGTAATTAGGTTTTGTTGTTGCAGACAATTTCTAAGTTTTAAACTTTAAAAGTTACTCTAAACTGGACAAACTATTTCTGAAACAGCCAAAATAAAACTGTTTTTATGTTTTTAAACATGAAATTTATGTATTTTTCTTACGTAACAAACTTCTCGCAAAGGCAATAAACACCACATTTGATTATCATCTCATACCTTTTTCTCTGAAACTATTAAACATAAAGACTCAAGATTTTGAATGTATATTAATTAGACATTTATATTTATACTGAAGTGAACTTTTTTAACTACATTAAGTAGTTTTTATAAGAAGACAAATTTTATTTTACCGAGCAGCAGTATGAATTTATTGAAAATTGTCATTTTTTTAAAATATGTTTTAAGAATATTTCAAAAGTGTCACTTCAGTAAAAAACACAATTATATATAAAGAACATAGAGTACATGCATACAGTAAATTTACACAATTTTAAAAATATTAATTTTAGAAAAAAGTAATTTTTGGATAAATACTTACCTTGAAAAAAAATAGGGGGGGGGGGCATGAGTTATCCAAAAATGTAATGAAATTTTAAAATATTCATGCTCTTCTCCCTCAATTTTCTGGAGTTGGTTGATAATTTTTTTATTATTATTCTTTTAATGAAAAAGAAGCAAGTTTTTACACTTTCAGTATTTTAACAACCATTTTCCAGTATATGTTGGTCGCAATAAGTACGCCATAAAATGACGTTATTTAGCCACGTTTAACTTTTTCAGAAACAATATTTTTACCATCATTTTTGCAAATAACTTCGTCCACTTTTTTATTAGAGTTCTTATAAACAAGTTTTGAAGGATTTAAAACTATTACCTTTTTATAATAATTGTAAAATTTTGAAGGAAAGACCTTTTCCAATAAAACACAAAACTGCAAATTTCTAAATTTCAAATTAAAATTACAATGATTTCATGAAATTTAGAAACTTCCCTCCAAAAGTAGGTAAACAATAACAGTTAATCTGGCAGTTATACAGTGGGGGTAGCAAAACAACAGATTATTTTTAAAAGTCATTTTGACATACTACTCATTCATAAATTAGCATGTATGTTGTATCATTGGAAAGGTCATGAATTGAAGATTTTAGAAATTCGAAAATCTCAAAATCGATAACCTGAAGATTTTCAGCCTACTGACTGCTCTTAAGGCTACTAAAAATCGGGTGCAGCTTCGAATCGAATGCAAAACGTTTGTTGGATGGAGAAAATTAAGTTTCCGCCCCTTTCAAAAGGAAAAATGTAGCTCTCCATTCTGGCCACTTGTATCGACGACTGATCCCATTCGGCAGTTTATTGCCAATCTATTCTAAATATCGTTGTCAGCTCGTATTTGGGAAATTCTTTTGTATATAGGCTTTCTTTTAATTACCTAAAAATCGAAAATATCGCTAATAGTATCAAGACGGGTTCTCTATGACGCAAGTATGAAACGGAAGGCAATTTTATTTGCAGGAAAAACACGGATGAAACGAATATACGTCAATGGCGTAAGCAAAATTATATAATTTTTACTTGTAAATGTTCAATAGTCTTTAATAACTCTTATAAATTCTTCTATAAAACATTCATCAAAAAAAAAAAAGGTTGCATAATAAATGCACTGGATGGCATCGTTTGGGAAAAGGGCGACACCGGCATCAATTCCGAAATCAGCTGATAACCTGGGAGTGCCGAATCATTTTCGAAATATAGGGTTAGAGTAATATAGGTTCTTGTATGTATTTGAAAGATTTTAATATACTGGTAAAATAAATTAATTATTAACTCCTTATAATTTCTTTTTTTCATTTAAAAAAAAAATTACTTAAGTATTAGATATTGATGAGCATTTTACACAATTTTTTTTTATTTCTTCTCAAAAACGGGAAGAGAATAGGGGGGGGGGGGGGGTTAGAATCGATGGCAGCTTAGATTCGAGTAAATACGTATATGGATAAATATATTTTAATGTATTTATTTTACAAAAATTTCTGTAATTCTTACAATTTTGCAACGTAATTTCCTTACCGTTAATAAAACAAACACCGCTTCTTTAGCACAATGCACGTTATTTTAAAATACATAACGCGTAATAATAAAACTACTGTTTACAGTGGAGTTTGTCAAATAAACTCTTTGGAACTGCTTCCGAGCGAAGATTTGGCTAGTTACCCTTCATGACGTAGCTTTAGTGTGTGTATGTGACGAAAATTTCGTCTAAATTTAGACTAGCAGTGGAATGCAACTGCTTAGAACGTCTAAGCACTCCGAATTTCCAGTCACAAAACGCGTTTCGCACGGACGATATGTATACTTAGAAAATAACAACGAAAACAGCAATGGGTAAGATTTGTAAATCTTAAAGTTACAACTCCATAGCGGCAATGTAAAATTGCAATAGGTGAAATGGAGCTTTATTAGATGGCATTATTAGACTTTTCGCAGTGTAAATACCTTTATGTTGTATATAAGCATAGTATTTTGAATGAGATAAATTATTTCATTATCAGAGCAGCATTATATTATGATAAATTATTATAAATCTGTTAAACTGAGTATCATTTATGAGAAAGATCTACAAATTATTGTTTGGAATGTTAAGGAATATATTTCAGGATACACTAACCGAAATAAAAAAAAATGGTTTTAGAACTTTTTTCAATTATTGTTTTAATTAAAAATTAATATTACACGTAGTGGAGAAAATAGCATCAATTTGATATCGGTACGCTAATCGCTTTTGGCGAGATTTTGGAATTGAGCCAAATATATCTTTGGCGGCCAGTTAAATGTTATCGAATTGTAATGCATCGCTCCAATTTTGAAAACTTTTACAGCTATTTGGCGGAAAAATCCGTAGCGTACTGATATCAAATTAGTTCCTTTTTAAATTTCACTCCTTTACATTAACTTATATTAATATTATGTTATTTAAACAGAAATTAAGAGTGCAATGGACTTTCAAATTCGATTTTTTGATTCCTAATAAATTTTTTTCAAATTTGCAGGAAATGTGTTAACATATGTAGTAGAACCAAGTTTAGTGAAAATATATTTGATAGTTTCTGGATTTTCAAATTTTTAATTTTAATTATACCGAATAATTAATGCATTTCAAAATGCTCCATGCGCAACCAAATTCAGTTAACACCGTTGAATATTCATTCCCCCCCCCTATTATTCATTATATACATATAAATAAAACTTAGTGAGGGTTTTTTTTTCATATTTATTTTTTAAAAATTAGGTAATATTTTTAGTTTCTTTCCTTAAAAATTAACTAAAATGTTTATATATTCTCTTGTTTTTATTATTTTCCCTACCCTTAAATGAAAAAAAACCAATAACTAGCATTTATTTATGCATCAAAAGAGAATATTTGTGTAAATTTTCACTGCGATTGGGAAAAATGTATTGCGCATAGAACATTTTGAAGTTATTGAAGCAACAAAACTAAAATTTTCTTATATGATGATTTTTATATCCATGATTATTATAAACCCTCAACCACATTTGATGTAAGCAATTATTGCTATAATAAAGGGATACCATATTATTCAATATTATTCAATCTATCTATATTCAATATGATCTTCTTTTTTCTATACTATTTTATTGGAATAATTAAATTTAATAAATTAATAAATAGTAACAAACAAAAATAATTGTTCAACACCCTACATAGAACGGAAAAATAGAAAATTGCAAGGAAAACGCTTTCTATTTTGCCACTTAATTTTGTGATTCTGTCATATGTATATATATATATTTATATTAATTGTAATTATTTAATAAAAAGTAACTAAAATAAAGTTTTTTTTGTTGACGAAATTAATTTAATTTTTTTTAATTACTCGTTTATTTATATTTGTCATCAATATGTTAGAAATAAATCCGTGCTTTTTTGCCCAATATTTTCAACGGACATGCATAATTCATTCAGACATTTTGAGAAGATGAATTTTAATTACAAAGTTTGTTATTATTATTATCTGAGTTTTACCGAAACTCTTTCATTAGGAATCTAACAAGGAATTCAAAACGTATAAAGGAAACGTTATTTTTCATAAGATTTGTGTACTGTATAGTAAACTTGATTCTTTTTATGTATACTAAAATATTTATTCTATTTTTAAACATTCAATTTATTTTTTAAAAACTTATAATTGCTGTGATTCTTTTAATGGATGCTTCTGAAAGTAACTTATGAATTTCTTGGATTGTTTACGATGTTGTTTTTTCTTTATTGTTTATGATTATTTAGATGATAAATGACTTCTTTTCATTTGAATGTTTAATTAAAAAAATCACTTTTGACAAATTGCCTTCTTCTGAAAAAGCAAAATGGAACATGTTAATATCTTTCTTATAAAGACTCATTGCATGGTCAAACGGAGCAATCTGAATACTTGTAGAAATCTGGTTGCAGATTGCTCTGGTAAGTATTTGGTGAAATGAGAGATATTATGTGTATTGATATCCGATGGGAGGTTGAGGAAATGGAAATTTCCGACAAGCTTTTGAGTGGATATCCTAGCGGTAAATACAACCAATTGTCATTTAGTCGCTCTGACATAAAATCATAGAGCATGTTTCTTCTGACTTCGAGACCGCAGAAAAGGGAACCAATCTCGAAGAAACACAAAAAATTCGATCAAATTTCCCATTATTGACTTTAGTATTTTTACAAATTCCCAAATTATAGTGAATTAGAGTTAAGAAATGACATAAATTAAATTTTTGTTCATTCATAAATTAAGATATATTAAGTGAAACCAATTGAATTGGTAACCTGAATTCCACTAACAGCTTTTTTCAAGCATAATTTTATTTTTTTAAAACCTCTTAGTCGGCACTTCAAGTTTTATTGAAAAACATATTTCGTAAGAAATGATTTTATAGGTTACATATTTCAGCATAACCTCACACTAAATCAGCGAAAATGAAAGTGTGGGGTGCATCATCCTGGGGGGGGGGCGTGATAATCCTAAGTGAAGGGCGTAAGCATATCCAATAGTCTAAAGCAAAATATTATTTTACAGAAAGGAAGCACGAAACAAAATATAAATACATTCTGACATAATAAACAAGAAATACATATTTACACTGATATAACGTACTTATAAATGTAGAAATGAAAAGTAATATAATACTTATCCTATTACTTAAAAAAAGTTAAGTTACTAAAAATACCTATTAATTAAAAGTAACGCATAAATAGTTAATTCTTATCTTGATAATTTGTATGGTATATAATTAAGGTAGCATCGCAGCTTACATCATTATTGTATCTAATGTACTGTTATTGTAGGAAAGAACGCAACGGTGACTAGGATTGAAAATTATTAAAATGATGGTGACTATGATTGAAAATGTACAAGTCCCCATTGTTCAGTGCAATACAGGGGGGAAAAAAGTAAAATTTAGAAAGCAGCAATATGACTTAAGAATAAGGCTAAAAATAGATAAAGCTAAACCTTTTTTGTTTATCTATGTTCAAAAATTAATTGAAGGTTTTTAAGTGATAGGGTAATAATTTCTTTAATGTGAACTGAAAAAAATAAAGGGACCACAGTAACTAAATGGTCATGAACTTCTACATCTGTCGAGTCATTGTTTCAAGTCCTGGAGACATTAAATACTTATGCAGAAGAATTTATGGACGGCAAATCTGTTAAGGCTTAAAGTCCTCACGATGACGGGGTTTGGAAGAAAATAACGTACTAGCTCGGGTGTCATCCTCGTCACTCGACCAAGCTTTAAATTTATGAAATCTGTCACAATTTGCCCAAATGTAGCTTATTGATGTAACGTAAATTAAAAAAAATTAATCAATCACAATGAGTATATATATATACTAGCTGTTACCCGCCTGCTTCGCTGGGTATTTCATGATGTTTTATAAATTTTTACTGCTTATATATATGTATAAATTATTGATATCTAAGTCCTAGCATTAAGAATTCGATTGAATTGAAAAATATACTTATACCTGTAACTGTCCCCTGTTGATAAAAAAAAAAAGGGCAGAACTCATCTAATTTGTATTTTCTAAAAATCTCTAAAATTGAAGCATAGAATGATGTTTGCTCTTTCGTAACTCAAAACCAAGTGGATTCCGCAAAACCAATTTCGGTGGATCTCTACTCCGTAAATTGAACATGCAAGCCAAATTTCAAGTCTAAATCTAACAGAAAAAGCAAAAGTTTTACTATAAATATCCCCGTAATCCCGTTGAGAGCCGTTTTCCAAAATTACTGCTCTTAGCGGATTTCAATTCAACAAAAGAAAAATGCAAACCAAATTTCATTATTATAGTCCTTGTAGCTCGAAAAAAGTAATTTTTTTTGTCAATACGTCCCAGTAGCACCCCCCAGAACTTGATTTGCTTAAAATTTATTCTTAGTGGATCCCTATTCAACAAAAGAAACATGCTTAAAAATTTTCAAGTATATGGGTCTAACAATTAAAACAGGAATTTTTTCTGTAACTCCTCTTGACCCTCGCAAACATCTTTGGGGTCAATTTTCATTTTACTCTTTGTTAGAGGAACTCTATTTCATGAAAGGAACATGCCTACCAATTTTCAAGCAGGATGATCAAGTAGTTTAAAAATGGAAATATTTATCGATTACGCCTCTTAATCTCCCGAAATTAAACTTGGTAGTTGATATTCGCGAAACCCATTTTGTAGCGGTTCTCTACTTTACGAAAGGAATCTGCTTATCAAATTTCAAGACTGTACGTCTAACAGTTTAAAAATGGGATAATTGTCTATAACGCCACTTGAGCCCCCGCAACGCCACTTCTGGGTCTGTTTTCACAAAACCCATTTTGTAGGGGAATTGCACTCTATGAAAGGAATCTGCTTAGCAAAATTTGAAGACTGTGCGTCCAATTAATTAAAAATGCAAAAAAATTATCAATAACGCCCTTGAACCCCGCAACACCACCTAGGGTCGATTTTCACAAAACATATTTTGCAGTGTATTTCTATCCTATGAGAGGAATCTGCTACCAAATTTCAAGACTGTGAGTCTAATAGTTTAAAAAAAGAAATAATTATTTATATCTGCCCTTAACCCCCGCAACACCCTTGGGGTCAATTTTCTCCAAACCGTTTTGTACGGATATTTACTCCATGAAAGAACATTTACCAATTTTCAAGCAGTAGGTCAATAGTTTAAAAACGAAAATATTTATCTCTTACGCCACTTATCCCCTGCAACGCCACTTAGAGGTCTGTTTTCACAAAACCTTCTTATAGCTGATCTCTATCTATGAAAGAATCTCTTTATCAAATATAAAGACTGTGCGTCTAATAGTTTAAAAATGGAAATAATTATCTATAACGCCCCTTAAGTCCCTCAACGCCACTTGGGGGCAATTTTCACGAACCCATTTTTAGCGTATCTCTACCCTATGAGAGGAATCTGCTTACTAAGTTTCAAGACTGTACGTCTAATAACTTAAAAATAGGAATTTATAACGCCCCTTAACCCCGCCCCCGCAACACCCCTTGGGGTCAATTTTCCCAAAACCCATTTTGTAGCGGATATTTACTCCAGGAAAGAAACTTACCTACCAATTTTCAAGCAGGTAGGTGAAGTAGTTTAAAAACGGATATATTTATCTATTACGCCCCTTAATCCCCCGCAAGCCACTTAGAAGTCTGTTTTCACAAAACCCGTTTTATAACTGATCATTATTCTACGAAAGGAATCTATATATCAAATTTAAAGACAGTGCGTCAAATAGTTTAAAAATGGAAATAATTATCCATAACGCCCCTAAGCCCCTGCAACGCCACTTGGGGTCGATTTTCACAAACTCATTTTGTAGTGGATCTCTACTCTCTGAAAGGAATCCGCTTACCCAATTTCAAGATTGTACATCAAGTAGTTTAAACATGGAAACAATTATTATTAAAGTCCTTAACCTCCCGTTAACGCCCCTTGCGCTTCGAATTTCAGAAAAACCTTTCTTAACTGATGTCTACTCTATCAAAGGAACATGTTACCAAATTTCAAGTCTGTAGGTTGAATAGTTCTAGAGATTTCGTGATTAGTCAGTCAGTAAGTCAGTCAGTCGCTTTTCTCCTTTATATATATAGATACTCTTATATTCTTTATTCTTATATTCTTATATTCTTATACTCTTATATTATTTATTCTTATATTCTTATACTCTTATATTCTTATACTCTTATATTCTTTATTTTTATAATACATGTAAAAGAAATATGGTCTGGTGTGTTGAATAGTGTATAAGTGTTATATAAACTGTTCACATATTATTAATCATATCATATTATTCATGTCTATGTTTTGATATTTTAACAGTGTATTTCAGCTATGTATATTTTTATGTAACAAAATTAAGTAGTATTACGAAGGTGCATGAGTATATTTTAATAGAAAATTAGTATCTTTAATATTTGTATATCGTATTTTTTTAAAAATTATATTATTGTTTAATATGATAAACTTCCACACATATACTACACATAGGTAGACTATGTGCTAGCAATAACACGAATCTAATAATATGAAAGATTTGGAGGAAACGTCAAGCTCTTTTTCTGAATGAAACATAGATTTGAAAACGCTAATGTACATTTATGTGCAAGGAATTTCATCTTATCAATTAATATTTTAAAAATGTTATTATTTTTTTTATTGCTATAATTTCGTTTATTGTATTTTGATTTTATTATTCATGTTACTTAATTCTATTTACTATGTGTAAAATATATTTCTATATTATGTTATGCACTGTTTTGTATATATTGAAAATTTACTATGTTTGTAAGAGAGAAAGAACACCATTACTCCAATTTTAAAATGGGGGGGGGATTTAAGGATAATTAAATTAGATCTAAAAATAAATCGCTAGTCCACTTCTAACTTTTATCTTCCCGTTACATCTTCAAATATTAAATTTATTACTCAGTTCGGGAATATAGAACACATCGTTTAACAGAAGTTCGCCGGATCCGACCATTAATTTTTATTACCTATATATGTCACGCTTAATTCTCAAGTATACCTCTTGAATCAGAAGCGTACTTGAATAGCATATGGCTTCTGAGGGGGCCGCCGATTCATATGGTTAACACGTGTCCGTCTCTATCTCTCTCTCTCTCTTACAAACAGATTACAAAATGATCTCATGGAATAAAGACGGTTAAAATACAATGTCTTGATCATCACTCAAAAAACCATATATATAATATATATATATAATATATATATATATATATTTCTGTGTATTATAATATGAAAAATGTAAGGTTGTTAATTTTCAGTTCTAAGCAATAATATTTAATATTTTTTTTAAAAAAAATATAAATTATAAATACTAAGAGTCAATGTATGATAGCTAATTTTCACAATTTTTTTTTTTTAATAAATCTTTCCTAAATATAATTTTTTCGGCTAACGTTTGGTACTATAAATACCATACATTATGTCAAATAATTTACCATTCTTCGAAACAATTTACCATTTTCTTTAAGAAAAATATTTTTTACACAGATTATTATACTTTCGTTTAAATACATGTTTAATATTCAAAACATCATTTAAAAAATTTTCAACTTTCATACTTCGGGAAAAATGAAATTTAACTTATTTTAATACATTTTTTGAAGTAACTCATGCACAAAAATATTCTTCAACACACTTAGATATCCTTCCTATCTAAGCAATGAAAAAGATGATTTTTCTAAATAAATGAAATAGCCAATGTAAACTATATAAATGAAACCGCAAACAATGTATATGCATGAAAAATTCTAAGAAAAAAAATTAAGCCACTTCCTAGTGCTTGATTAGATTTGTTTGGATCTCGACTGAAAATAAATATCTTAAAATCGTTAATCCTATGTTAGAAAAGAAAGATTCTAACGAGAATTATATTTTTGCTTATTCCTAAATTCCTTTGCCTACGTCTTATTTCACACTTATGAGTTTTAAAATTTCAATTTAATGCTTGCTTGAGCAATGAGAATCAAAGGGTAGCTTTGTGCTCATAAAAGTGTGTCGATACACAATGTGAAGCCCCGGGGACTGTCTGGAATGTTGATAATCGTCATTAATGGAGCAATCTGAGTGTGAAATGGATTGGCGATGATAAGTTGTCTGCATTCGCCAGCATGTCGGCGCCAAAGATTTTGAAAAGAACCTCTCAACTGAGAGACTTCTTGCTATAGATATCTAAAATCATGATGTTGCCTTATTGAATTATTTTTGTAAATTCACGTAGTATAGAACTATTATTGTTTTCTGTGAAACGAAAACAATTTTCGTTATTATCGCTTACAAATTTAAGATTGTATTTATTAGTTTTGTTGTTTGTATTTGTATTCATTTTAAAAACACCTGAAAGCATTTTTGGTAGTTTTTTTCATCTTAACAGAAACTAATGGTATCAACACAAAGATGATGGATTACATTGTGTGTTTTTATCTTTTAAATGATATCTTATTGTGTTCTATGTTTTATTGTTTGTTCTGTAAATATTTTATATACTTGGTCACGATATAGGTACTTGTGGTGTTTTATTTCCGTTAAATAGTTTTCTCATCCTTTGAGACTTGAAGGAAATTTCATTATAATGTCAATCTAAATAAGTATTAGTTATTACGTAATATCTATCAAATCAAATGACTATTATCCGTTAATTCGAAAGACAACACTCTGGCTTTTATTTCACTTATTTCCTTCTTACCTTAATGACGTATCATTAGTTAGTTCATTTAATATGTAGTTATTTCATAGAATAAAGAAAAAAATTTAAAATCCTTCACTATTATGCATTTTAGACGACTTGTTTCGTTATTCCATGAAATACCTAATTGGGGAATTCTACAAATTTTAAAGTAACTATATTACATTCACACTAAACAGCTTCCATAACAAAATATGAAATTTAATTTACTTTTAGAAAAAAAAGTTAAAGACAATTTGAAGCTTAAAAACTCTTTATTTCCCATTATATTTTAAAGAATAATGTTAGCCTGGTTCCTAATCACGCTTTATTAGAAAAATGACTGCCAATTATAATAGAGATATTTTAGTGTTTAAAGCGAAGAAAGCATTTACTTTACTCAATTGTACCATAAAAGATTGAAGTTAGCATAACTGTTTAAAAGGTACAATTTGTAAGTGTGTAGCAATTAAAAGTATGATCACGTATTCAACATTTTTTTACATCATCACTCTCCCGTAATGCCAGTAATGATTAAAAAAAATTCGTAACATTAACAAGACATTAGAATTTTTTTAAAATTTTACTTGAAAATTATTGTTTAGCATTTTTTAAAATATGCAAGTGATTTAAGGTATCCGAACACGTTCGGAGTATTTTTTTAAAAGTAGCATATTAAAACCTTATAAATGCTTTTTTAGAAATCAATCACAACAAATACTAATATTTAGCCAACAATATGTTTAAGAAAATTATCTAAATTTAACAAAAATCACAATTTATAAGTACAAATTTAGCAATATTTTAGAAAAAAATTCTAAGAAATTAGAGAATAAAGTATTAAACTTATATCACTAAAAGTATTACTAAAAAATTAGAGGCATTTAAAAAATACTTTTATTAATGTGGATAAATGAATAATTTCTATGCATTTTCAAAATTAAAATGCTTGAAATATTTATGAGGAAAAGGGTATATCAAGGAGTTTTTCACAGTTTATATGACATTTAAATGACCAAACCCAATGCATGCTCCTAAAAATGCGGTTCATATTATTTCTAAATAAAAATTTAATTTATATATTTCGTAATTGTTGAGAAGTATTTGCTTTCGAGAATTAGTACTACTTAGAAATTACGTAAATTTAAAATAAAACTTTCGACAAAAATTAATCATTATAAGATATCGAAACACTTTCAGAGTACTTTTAAAAAAAAACTGCAACCTAAAACAATATAAATGATTTTTTTAGAGAAAGAGATTGAGTTCATCAGTATACTTTAAAACGCAAAAATTATGAAGGAAATAAAAATAACGGAGCTTCAAAAGTAAGGATTATACATCTAACATATTCATTTTTCCAACTAAAGATAACAACCACGATAAAATGGGTTTTTTTTAAATTTTATCTTATATTTGCTGTCTAAAAGCTTACGAATTTAATGCATTATAAATGAAAAATGTAAAACTTGGAGAGGTTTTAGAATGAAAGGATAGAGTTATCTTCAAAAACGGCTTGTAATCTTTCTAGTATAAATATAATTTGGAAGCATATATGAATATTTTATAATAGTGAAAATTTTCTTTTTTGCTGTTTTCTCATAAGGCTACTGAAGCAATTTGATTACTTTTTTTCAAAATTCTTTCAACTAGTGTTTTGTTATTTAAGGTATCCGACTACCCTAAAATTGCTAATTTGGCCAAAAGTTGGCAATTTTTTTATGATTTTATTTTATAAACCAACTTATAACTTTATAAAAATGTCAAGTATATTATTTTCCGTTCAATTGAACAAAAACTACAAGTGTTTTAGTGAAAACAGATAACATTACTTTAAGCAAGATGTTATACTTTAAAACTCCTTTTACTCGAAATGTGTTTTTTTTTAAATGCTCAAACGGGGCCAGCGATAGTTAAAAAATTTTTGAAATTAATTAACTGAAGTTTTTTGTGTCTGTTCTGTATAAAACAAGAAGTGTTTTACTTTATGATTTATTAATCACTGTTTTATTACAAAATTTACAGTCCCTTATGTTAATATAATCGCTGTTATTTTAAGCAATTTCGTATACTAACTAAGATAAAGTGCTCTAATTTTTGTGAAAATTTAAATATTTCTTATCCTGAAGGTCATTTCAAAAATGAATAACATAGCATCACATCAGAATTGAAAAATTGTTTTTAAACATTTGGTACCGATTGGGCCATGTTTATGCTATTTTTTGTACATTTTTATCAATTTTTTCCATTTTAGTAATAATAATTTCTTTTTATGTTCTTAATTTTAGCATAATTTTCTTAAAATGTACTAAACAAATCTAAAAACAACCAAAAATTTCCCATTTTTCTATTTCTTAAAAAAAAAAAGTTGTCTCAAGTATTCGGATACCTTAAAGGTAATTGGAAAACTAGAAATAAATTTAGCCTATCTAAATCCGAATTGTTCTCTATGTCTATAAGGCAAGAAATAGAAAGTGAATAGCATATACCTTTTATTTTTCTACTATATATTAAGATCCTATATTTATATTTTTAGAAACATAAATTGTTTTATTTCCTCGGGTAGGGAAATAAAAGAATAATATCTTCTCAAAAATTGAAATGAAATTTAATTCACATTGGTCCGAAGCTAAAAGTAACAAATAATTAGTTTTAATCCCAGAACATCTTCCACTTAAATTAATATTGATATTCATAAATACCCAAAGTATCCCCTTTAACTGTAAAATCTCCACCAAAACGTTATAAAAATCTTATTGATTCAGAAAATAATTGGATTTCTCTCCAAATATTTTTATTTCATTTAAACTGATTAAATGTAAAATATTTAGTGAAACGATTGTTAATAACTTCAGTAAAAGGGATTGTGGCTTTAAAGAAATTAATTCACTTCGTATTTACGTGCATTATAAGCACTTTATTTTAATGCTAAATATTTTAGATTAAAAGGTAAATTGGTATAACTTGTTAAATGATTGTAAAGACGCAGAACATGTTCTTGATAAAGTATGAATTATATATAGCATTTATAGTTTTTTTTAAAAAAATTATTAATGAGATCAGGACACGAACTTGCTTACCTCTTCAAAGACAACTAATTGAAAATATACAAATTCATTTTTTTTTCAATTTTTCTTTTGTAATACATTTTAATGTATTTGTTTAATGTGGTAGTTACTGGAACCTTTGAGGATTACAATTTCATGCCTGAAGCTAAACATTATTAGAGGAATCTATATGTGAATGAAAAGAAATATAAAAATAATTTAATTACACTTTACAGCAATGATACTAAGAAGAGCAATGTACAAAAACTATTAAATATAACAATACATAATTGTTTTCAATAAATTAATGGGTATAATTTTGGCAAACTTTTACTATCCAGTAGAAGACAGTTCATAATTTATTTTTATGCTCTATTTCATATTAAACCTCGACTTAAGATGGATATTTAGTTATCTAGCAAAAGGTGCAATGGACTAAGAGAGCACAATGAGAGAATTTTATTGCATATGTATCATTCATGTAATACATTTATAATTTATAATAATGATAATATTTTTATGCAATGCATATATAATTTATAATAATATATAATAATTTATAATAGTAATTTATATTAATAATTGTTTCATTTAAAAGTATCTGTTATTTAATGATAATACTATAAAGAAATATCTGAGGGTGAAAAAAATGTAACACATAGTCTAGAATTACTACTTAATGAATCTTTTTGTAGAATAAATTATAAAATTAAATGTCTAGTAAAAGGAAATTACGGGGAAAATTACTGCTGAAATTAAAGAATAACACGGTCAGTAAAGTTTAAATTAACATCATGTCTAGCATAAAATTTTAGAGCTTCCAAATTCAAATATATTATATTATTTCGTTTTAATTTGTAGAAATTTTATGTAAGAATCTCTATTTAAACTAATTGACAATGACACAAGTTCGTGTTAAGGGTTTCGTAGATATATTCATGTAACTTTTGCAAAGAACTTTAAAATTTTCAAAATAAATCTCAATGTAAATCAAGGTTAGAAAATGGCAGCACATGTATTAATAAACGCATATATTTAACTCGGTTATTATTTGAAAAATAACTTTTTTTTATAACGGGAAAATTTTATATATAAAGTTTCGTAGAAGAAAAAAAACACAGACGATAACTGTGAGCACACTATTTAAAAAAAAATTCAGCAATAAAAGGTTTAACTCTGATACATACATTTATAGTATTGTTAGAAAGAATAAATTAAAATTCTGCATTATAGTTCAATTTATTGCTTCTATTATTTGTATAATTATGGCTTTCCTGACCTTTTTGTGTTAAAATGAAATTATTTCATGATAAATTAAATTTCTCGGCATATTCATTTTTGTTTTTCTTGAAAGAATATTTATTTTCATTTTAAACGCATTTCATAAATAAAACTATTTTTGTAAAAAAGGTAAAATATTCATCGCTGTTATGGGGTTTCATTAATATCTTGAATATAATATTTTCAAACAAAATATGTATTTTATTATACGTGAAATACGTTGATATATGGGAAATATCAACAACACCAAAGGATAAACCACTAATTTTATCTGCTTATTAATATTGTATTTGAATAAATTGCAGTATTAATTTTAACAATAATTTCAACAAAGCCAGTCTGACAAAGAAGCCTTTTTCTTATTTTTATTTAAGCAATAAATTGCAATATTAAACAGTGACAATAAATTAAATTACCTTGTATTCTTCTTAGCTGTTAAAAAAATAATAAAATAGCCGATTGATTGTGATTTGTGATCTTTTTTTTTACAAAACCACTATATAATCTATTGAATTTTTTATTATTTTGTTTAGTAAAGGTTGATTTTCCAACATTTTATGTTAATTTTGAGTTTTTGAATATAATTTAGGGGAATATACACGGGTGCATGGTCTTAAAAAAATGTTATCAGGAACAATTTAGTCACATATTAAGAAAAATGTCGCAAAAAAGCTCAATTCTAATATCTTAATTCAAGTGTCCGAAATCTCATTTTCACATTACTATCATCTCTTGGATAATTTCCGATGTAGGTGAATATTTGTCTCTCCAATTATCTCCCGACTCCAGGAATAATATTAAAGCTGAATCCAATAAGCTTATTCTGAAGCAGAGATAAGAGCATCGAGCATCTTATCACGCTTTAATGGGATTGTGATTGGATGGAGAGAGAGAGAGAGAGAGGGAGAGAATTGGAGTTAATTATCTACAATCACATAATGGATACGAAAAATAAATTTGTAATGTGTTTACTTGATTACGTATGAGATTTGTTTCGATTTGAATTTTATTTAGTTGACGATTAGTGAGTAATTACTCTAGAACGATGCAAAATGCTTTAAATTTTGGATTAGGTAATTGTGTTATGTTTATCATTCACACACACTTATCGTTGATTTCATAGAAATAGTTGCTCTAGTAGTAGCAAGATGAATGACTTACAGTAGATCACCCATACAGAAATTTCAACTTCTTCTGTGAAAAATATTGGGCCATTACCATCACAGTATAACCTTACTAAATAATTTACTCTAAGTCATATACCTTAAATCATCGAATTGACTATCTTTAATATGACAGAACTATTTTAGAATTCTAAAAAAATTTTTAATCAATTAATTTAAAAATATAACAAATATAAATGGTTTATTTGAGCAAATGAATATAATTATGATTGTGAATAATGTATAAAGATGGAAATACTAAAATTTACTAAAATTCAACTGGAAGAATATGTTGTCATACCAGAAATTTTAGGTAGGTTGTACAAGAAACAGTAATGATTTTTGAATTTCAAAGCTTATAAATATTATTATAATCTGATGGATTTAATTTGTAAAAAATAAAGCTGAAAACAAACCCACAAAAAAGGATGAGAAGGTGAATATTGAAAACTTATTAATATTCAATGCGATTCTAATTAAATCTCGAGTAATGCACTTAATAAAATATTTAAAATTTGTCACTGAATTACAGGCTTTAAAATATATATTACTGGTTCGGGTACATATTTGAAGATAAATTTGATGTAAGTAAATTTCAAATAGAGAAACATGTTTGTGCGTGTGTGAGTTGTGTATCATATCACGGAAGAAAAGACAATATTACCTTTATAAGTATATGTATGAACCCCACATGCATTTGTATATCTTAAATTTTGGTCTACTGGAAATTTTTTATGTATTATTTTCTTGTAGGTAGTAATAATACAGTAAGAATTAATTTGCAAATAACGGGAAACTTTGCAGGTATCAAACTCTAAAATTTATTTTCACCCGTAAATCAGGATCATTGGGAACTTTTAATTAAAGGGTCACTGGCACAAAAAAGAGAATTATATCTCGCCAAAAAATTCTTTTAAACCTAACACTAGCAGTTTGAAACCTCAACAGATAGCACATCTATAATTGTTTCAAATGTCTCTTTTAGCAGCATTCGAGATATTCATTATCAATGGAAGCCCAAAAAGCTTATTAAGGTCAGTCAGAAGCTAAAAATTGGCAAAATATAGATTATGATATTTCTAAAATCTCCAATTCATGACCTTTCTAGTGATAAAACATATTTGCTTTTTTTAAAAATTTTAAGTATGTCAAAATGACTTTTAAAAATTATCACCCGTTGTGCCCCTCCCACTTTGACAGAATACGTGTAAGTATTGGCTTTTTAAATCTGAGAAGTTGCAAAACATCTATATATTTTTATTAGTTATACACATTTAACTGTAGATTAACTGTATAACAACTGCAAGTTTAATTGTTAGTTTGCTTACGTACTTTTAGAGTGAAGTTTGTAAATTTCATGAAATCATTGTGCTTTTAATTATTTAACATTTAGTACCTGAGCTAAATTTTTTTTTGATGTATTGAAAAATAAATTTTTCCTTCGAATTGTTGTACTTACGTTTTAGGCTTTTAAATTCTGAAGAATTTGTTTGTGAGCATTCTATTATAAACGTGCTTTTTGCAAAAATGATACTAATACAATTATTTACGTAGCTTGAAATTGAGATGTTGTAGGAATATATTACACGCCATTTAATTGTGCACTTACTGCATCCAACGTAAATACTGGAGAGGTAATAGCTGTTAAAATGCTGAAAAAGTAAAAACCTGCTTTTTGATCAAAACAGTAGTAAATGAAATTTCGTATCATCCATTCATTTCAATGGAAATTGAAGGTAGAATCAAAAATATTTCATTACATTTTGGATAATAACCGATCTCCCCTTTTTTTCTCGGGGTAAGACTTTGTCAAAAAACTGCTGTTTCCTAAATTTTATATTTTTAAAATTGTGTAAATTCACTATAAGTATGTACTTAATGTTCCTTATATACGTTATAACGCTTCACTATAAAAACGATTGTTTTAAATATGCATTAACCTTGTGAGCAGAAGTAATATTGTGAGGAAACTGGCAATGTCTGTCGGAAATCACCAAACCGTAGTAAAACAGCACACCCGAATATTTTAATGTTGCTGTTTTTAAATCTTGCAAAGTTCTATGTAATGCTTCGAATGAATGTTTATGGGTCGTTGTACTTTTATCTAACATAATTGAATTCACCGTAGTTATTCAGCTTATTTTTTTAATGTTACACATTGAGTTTGGTTTCTTATGACAGTCTTATGGTAGCCTTTGAATGCTGAATGTGCAAATCGTCCAACATCAAACAAAATGGCAACATTGCTTAAAGATGCAATTTTCTGTTGCGATAGTTTTTTCGAAAGGCTGGGCCCGGCAAGTTTAGCCTATATAAGGAATGGAAATCTGAGTACAGTACACGAACTCTAAACCATTTGACAAAATTCCATCAATATTCAGCAGAGTTACGGGAATTTCTGAAATCCAAATCCCTCCATGAGACGCACCCAGAGCTCACTTTCGGTTTCCCTACTCCTGCAAGCTCAGTCCTGGATGCGGGGGGGGGGGAGACATTATGGTCATCCGGTCTTATTCAGCAAAGTTACGGGAGTTTCTAAAATCTGATTTCCGGTTCGTTTTCTCAGCCCAGAAAAGCACCAGGGATGCAATTCTCACGCCCCAGGAATTTTAAGGTAACCTCCTAACCTGGTTTTATATAAAATGCAATTATTTGGCATGATTACGGGAATTTCTCGAATTTCCTTTAATATTCAGATTGGTCTTTGTGAAATACGTCGAAAACCTACATCCCTACATCAGAACATCAGCAAGTTAGGGTGTTGCAGTGGACTACGTATATTACGGTCGTCCGGCATTATCTCGAATAGCTCCCGAATCTCCTAAAATACAATTTCATATTCTCGTTAACCATTTTCCTTCCACCGAAAGCCACTCGGAACTGATTGTTGGTGCCCAGGCGAGTTCAAGTTCAGCCACTTGAGCTAATGAAATCTGAAGCGGGGGGGACTCGAACGCGAAGACAATTCACCTTATTCCGGTTAAAAAAAAACCTGCAAAATTACAGGAGTTCCCTAATACCTGATTTCAGAATTTTGTTTCCCGCTCCGAAATACATCAGAAACGCACTTTTCACGTACCAAGACTTTGAGGGGAAACCCCAGTTACGATCTGCATAAAATACGGCTGTCCGGAATCATCCAGAAAAATTAAGGGTGTTTCTTGGATCAAATATCAGATTTAGATTAACAGTCTCGAAATACGCCAGGGACCAGCCACAGTGAATCTAAAATACGGTGGTCGTCTTGCATTATCCGACAAAATTATGGATATGTTTAGGTATCTATTCAAAAATCGGATTCCAAATCCTGAAATACGCCATTCACTCACTTTTTGGGCACTTTGGTCCACAAAGTCCACTTCCGTTCACACGCGCGCATTGCGACAGTTAAAAACTACCCCGTTTACCCGTTACTTTTGCATTCCCGGCAATAAAAGATATCGCCGTCATTAATTTATTTAAAAAAAAAAAACTATCCATCCGCTAACTTAAGCGAAATGATACACATTACGCAAAATTATGTTAAAACCAATTGTGTAGTTTTTTCGGAGTTTTTTAAAAAAAAATTTTTATTGCGAACAAACGCCATGACACGCGAATTTTACAAAAGTAAATAGTTAAAAATATGTATCCAAAACAACAAAACAAAAACAATATGTTCAATGAAATTATGATCAATTTTTTCAAGCAACAATTTTTTGATACCGAAATAGCATTCAAACTGTTTTTTTTTTTAAGAACTAAATTTCTGAGGCAAAACTTTAAAAAATGAATCGACACATGCAAGTTAGAATTTGTTTTCCTTCCCTGATTGCGCATGACAGTTTGTTGTTATTATAAGTTAGTTGCAAGTTATAATATTGATGACCTTGTAAATATTTCAGCCAGCCAGTAAAGTTTAAAATTAAAAATTAAGTTAAAGGAAACGGTTTTCTATAAAATTAATTGAAAACGGAAACAACCAGATTTACAACTATATAAATAACTTATTTTTTGAATTAATAGATGTAACCCAAACCAAAAATAAACAGTTCAATTGTCTCTGCAGTGCTAAAATTTTTAATAGAATATTTAAAAGGAAAAAAAAAATAAATGCTGTGTGACGTATCTTTAAATATGGCGATAAAATATAAATAGTTTTAACAACTATACCCAAAGAAAAATAGAATAACAAATTTTAAACAGAGTTATATATTCTCAAAAAGCAAGACTACCTAAAATATTATTCTAATCCTTTATTATTGAAGAAATATCCAGTACTAAATTTTTGTTCCAGTAAACAAATTATAGTATAATAATTACCAGAAATTATAACATAGTAAACATTCTTCAAATGCTTTTATTTGGCTTAGACATGATAGAGTTAGATTAAAGTATCCCACTAGGTTCAAAAAGTTTTTTTGAAGTGAAACTTCTTTGCGGAAGGGAGTGAATGGGAAATTTAACCAGTTTTGCATATCAGTGAAAAAGCGAACGGAAGTAATGTCCCCCCTCCCGAAACCTCGTCATGGTGAGCGGGAGGAAAAGAGAGTGAGGCGGGGATACACCACGTGAAAAAGTTGGACGATTGCGAAGGGGGAATTGTGCATCAAAAGTATATGTTGCTGCTATGGACAAAAGGCACTTAGGTATCGGTTACATAATGTGGGTGGGTACCCTTGCTACTCTTCGTAACGAACTCGGGTTTTATAAGAACTTTCGTAGTTTTTATAAGATAAACGTGCCGTTTTAAATGAATAAACGCACCCAAAATATTACCATTATATGGCTCTTCAAGTTACGAGAATGTCTGGGGCATTGTGTATATCTCACTAACGTTCGCGCCAGAATCGCTACGGATAGCATCTTGTAAAACAAACACAGTGACTTCTGTTAGTGACGCATTAAGTTTATATTTTAAAGTTTGTTTTGTGAAAGAAAAAAAAAAGAAAAACTATCAGCAATTCCTGGCGAAAGTTTGTTTTTCACCAGGTAGTTCTGTCACAGCTTTTATCATCTTTATCCATTAAGTTTTATTGCTTTACACATCAGAGACTGCTGCAATCATTATATGCAATGATGATTAAAAGCCGATTATCTTAACTGAAGACTTTTAATGTTAATTTTGCTTCAGAAGGAGCGAAGCCCCTCATTAAATTTTTGAAATTGACACTGAATTTGACAATGAATACTGATTATAGAGAAGGAAAAACAATATATGGAACGACGATTGATGCAGTTTTCTCACATTTTCTTGATTGAATACAATCGAGATTTTTATATCCTACTTTAGTTACCACATACCTATTGTGTCTTTCTTGGAAAATGATGTTGCAGAAAATTGAATAAAAAACATTTTCATACAATAATTGAAGCTCGAATTTTATTTAATTAAAGTTCTCTCAGCAGTTTAATATAATTAGATCTATTCCTGCATTTACGGCCAACCGTCACCAAAGCAGTTTCACTTCTCTCTCGTGGCTTTCCACGTTCTTTTTTTTTTTTTTAGAGTTAAAAGTTTTGGGCTGTTAGACAAAAAATATGGGTATTGAGGGAAAAAATTAACAATATATAAAATTCGAGAATATTAAATTATTTTCTGTTGTTTACATCATATACCCTGTAAGAAATTTTTGTATGTTTTCTTTTTTTTTTTTTTTTTAAAGAATGGAATTTTTGGAATGAAAAAAGGATATCTCCAAAACAATTTTCTAATATTCAGTTAAATTTGTAACGCTTATGTTATGTATGCTTTACCCTTTATATCATAACAAACAATGTTTTAAAGATATTAAATGTTATTACATTTTACAGCCTTTTTTTGCTTAGGTCATTAAGTAGTTTTGATGAAAAATCATTTGCGTCAAATTTGTATGATTATAAAATATTTATTCCCTAAAATATTTTTATCATTCGGACAAGTGAAATGGATCAAGAAGAATACCAATGAAATTAAATAACATTATACCTAAACTAATGTCATTTATATGTTATTGTTGTAACTTATGCCATCTGTCTGACGTAGTCAGATCGAGGCCCACGAAATTCATCATGGCAACGGGTTAGAGATACGCCTGTCGTTAGCTGAAGCTTTGAGCCGATGAAGGTGACAGTACGATTTTGCTCACGATAGAGGGCGACACCATTCGGACCCACTGATTTAACGAGTACGTATCCGCACTCGGCGGATATTTGGTGGCATCGGGCATCGAACCCAGGCCTTCCGGTATGGCGTCTGATGCTCTAACCACTAGGTTACCCACGGCCCCCAATGTCATTTATATTTTTTTTTCTTAACATTTAAAATTTTGCTAAAACTTTATATAAATAGTAATTTTTCAAAAATTAACGGTGATACATATTGTTTATTAATAATTATAGCTCTTGAAAGATATTTATGTGATTAAATAAAAAATGAAAGAAAAATCTCTTTAAAAAAACTAATTTAAAAGAAATTTGTCTTCGAATCTTGTCGGATGCCTCAAGTATTTCAGATTTAATTTTAAATAATTTGTATTATGTTTATTATTATTACTTATATATCTATTTCTATCTTTTTACAGAAAGACAAATAAACATATACGTAAAGCGCGTTTTGAAAATTTTCAACTTTTTAAGTAAATTTTACGATACATTTTTGAAATGGTTCAGCTATAAAGAATGTATGAGTTTCTGATATTGTTTCTGACAAAAAAAATTGCTAGTGTATTAAAGAGCTAATTTGTTGAAGACTCATGCATATTAAGTCTACTAAAACCCAAATTCTACATCTTGACTCTAGAAAAGGTGTCATTCTTGCCATTTGAGCTCAAAGTTAAAAGGCCGTCGCAAATAGATGTTGTATTACTTTGAAGGGCGTCATTTTACACTATCAATCAATTAATCCTAATTTAATAAAAGAAAGAGATTGTGGAATACAAAATGCTTTTCTGCTGAAGGTCATTTCATGCGAGATAATATTTTATTAAAAGTGTTTAAAATGCGTATATATGCAGGTAGGTGTACACTGTTCCTAAAAGTAACTGAAAGCAGAATTAATTAAGGAAGTTTAATTTAAGAATGTGCCATATTCTATCAAGTTATTTATGAAGATTTAAACAGAGATGCGCTAGACATAAGAATTTATAACTATGTTATGATACAAAAGCAAATATTTACATACAATTTAGTTTGAGTTTACAACTATGCAACATTTATTTTACGTACTGAAAGTATTTTTTTTCTCATTAAATTTTAAAATTTATTATGGAATAATCAGTGCATTAATTTATTTATGATAACTTTTAATAGAGAGGAATATTACTTTGCATCAGCCTTTGGTGAAGAGACAATTTCGAAGCTCATGCCGTTTGTAATGTTGTAGAAATTTGTACATTTGTGTAATGAGGTTCTGACACATCCAATATAACGTTGCATGGATCATATTGTGTGATAGTATGTAAATGAGAATTTTTAAATAATGCTTAGAGAAAAATTCTACAGTTATCTAAGATACCTTAGAGACAGTTAAGTGCGCTTCATATAAAATTATTCATTTTGAAATATGATTGCAAA